>CAUYTI010034368.1:0-45717 GCA_963575145.1 Galago senegalensis
TATTTTTAAAATTGACAGATAATGGGCTTGAGACCTATAGCTCAAGCGGGTAAGGCGCTAGCCACATACACCAGAGCTGGCAGGTTTGAATCCAGCCCAGGCCTGCCAAACAACAATGACAACTACAACCAAAAAATAGCCGGTGTTGTGGCGGGTGACTTATAATCTCAGCTACTTGGGAGGCTGAGGCAGGAAAATTGCTTAAACCCAGGAATTGGAGGTTGCTGTGAGCTGTGATGACATGGCACACTACCCAGGGCAATAGCTTGAGGTTCTGTCTCAAAAAAAAAAAAATTGACAGATAATAATTATACATATTCATAGGGTACCTAGTAATATTTTAGTACATATAGATCAGGGTAATTAGCATATCCATCATCTCAAAGGTTTATCATTTCTTTGTGTTGAGCACATTGAATATCCTTCTTGCTGGCTCGGCGCCTATAGCTCAACCAGCTAAGGCGCCAGCCATGTACACCTAAGGTGGCGGGTTCAAATCCCCAGCCCGGACCCGCCAAACAACAATGATGGCTGCAACCAAAACAAAAAAAATAGCCAGGCGTTGTGGCGGGCGCCTGTGGTCCCAGCTACTTGGGAGGCGGAGGCAAGAGACTCGCTTGAGCCCAGGAGTTGGAGGTTGCTGTGAGCTGTAATGCCATAGCACTCTACCCAGGGGGACAGCTTGAGGCTCTGTCTAAAAAAAAAAAAAAAAAAGAAAAATTAAATGCCTAGGAGTGGCCCTGCCTTGACCCACCATTTTCAGAAATCAGCTCAGGATAAAGGGGTATTGCAGATACAAATTTTATAAGCCATCTAGTTAAGTGGTGAGGCACAAATGAGGCTGATCCAATGGTCCAAATAAGAGCAAGCAACATAAGGCACACAACTCAGTCTCATGGAAAGTGGTGTACGACATTTACTTCTCAAATGTATCTGTGAGATCTATGCTACTTACAGCACCAAAGTAAGGGGCCTGGTGTACAACGCCTGTGCCTTCCTCCTCCTTCACATAGTTGTCAACGAGCACAGTGAAAGCACCGTTCTCTTTACACTGAAAAGAAAAGTTAGCAGGCTTTAGGGATGCAACTTCAGGGATGAAAATCACAATGTTAACCTTATAACAATTTTTGTAAGAGCCTGAAAAACCTTTTAACAAGTAAAATATATTTCCATAAATAGGAAAGACAGAGTAATTCAAACTGTGAAGCAGTGTGTTAATTCAAAATATCTTTTCTAATAACTAAACACTTATAAATGAAATAATTATCTGAAGACTTGTAAAATTTTCAAATTTCCTTATTCTTCCAACCCCAACCTTCACCCTAACATGTAGTTTAGCATACAGTCTCAGAAAACATGCTCCCTAAATTATTCACTTGCCAGTACATTTTCCTTCTCTTCTTTTTTTCTTTGTCTCTCTTTTTCTTAGATAATTTTACTCTGTCACCCTCGTGTCATTGCTCACAGCAACCTCTTGGGCTCTAATGATTCTCATACCTCAGCTTCCCAAGTAACTGGGACTACAGGTGCCCACCACAAAGCCCAGCTAACTGTGCTGTTGCTCAGGCTGGTATTTAACTCCTGAGCTCAAGCCATCTACCCACCTCTACCTCCCAGAACGCAAGGATTAAAAGTGTGAGCCACCACTCCTGGCCTGCAGTACATTTTCAAAGACTACAGATAATCTGTTTTTTCTTTTCCTTTCAAGCCAGCTCAAATTACTCTGTCACAAAAGGCAAATCTTGAAAAAACAGGTGAAGCAGCCAAGAGTTATAGGTTATTCCACACTATAAAACTTAGGGGAAATTCAATTCTCCCTACAACAGCAATACCATCAGGTGAATGTATATAATGGTAACAGATGCACTCTATCTTCATCTCCTCATATTTCTTTCTCTTCACCCTTATATCTGCTAAACTGGCCCTTAGCTGTCCTACCTCTCTTACATTGGTTAAAAGGACTTCCCAAAGGACTTTCACATTTAATCTCTATAATCCTGTGAAAAAGGTATTAGTATTCTCATGTCTTAAAAATATTATAGCTGGCTCAGCACCTGTGGCTCAAGTGGCTAAAGGCGCCAGCCACATACACCTAAGGTGGCGGGTTCAAATCCAGCCTGGGCCCGCCAAACAACAATGACAGCTGCAACTGAGAAGGAAAAAAAAAAAAGCCAGGCGTTGTGGCGGGCGCCTGTGGTCCCAGCAACTTGGGAGGCGGAGGCAGAAGACTCACTTGAGCCCAGGAGTTGGAGGATGCTGTGAGCTATGCCACAGCACTCTACCCAAGGGGACAGCTTGAGGCTCTGTCTCAAAAAAAATAAAAAGATAAAAAAATATTATAGCTGGTCAGGAACAGTGGCTCATGCCTGTAATCCTAGCATTTTGGGAGTCTGAGGTATAAGGATCACTTGAAGCCAAGAGTTAGAGGCCAGTCTGGGTAGCACAGTAAGACCTAGTCTCAAAACACAAAACAAAACTTAAAAATAAAAAAAAAAATCATAAAAGCAAACCAGCAAAAATTAACTAGGTACTCGTGTGCACCTGTAATCCTAGTTACTTGGGAAGCTGAGGCAGAATGGTTTGAATCTGGGAATTTGAGGCTGCAGTGAGCTATGATGATGCTAACCACACTCAAGCCTGAACGACAGAGCAAGATACTGGCTTTAAAAAAAAAATACAGCTGTTATTTGCATTTCACAGATGAGAAAACTCAGAATGAAGATTAACTATCTTTTCCAAATCACATACAAAACAGTAAAGCAACCATGACATGAAATAAGGTCTTAGGTTCCTAATACAATGTTACTTTCAACTACAAGTACTCTTCTTCTTTGGACCTTTAAACTTGAAAAATAACACTAAATTTTTAATTGCTGTAACCAAAATCAACTTGAAACATTTCAGAAGGTATAGTATATATAATATGTGTTAAAAGGTATGCCTTTAAATAGTAAAAAAATGGAGACAGAATATGTGGGTCCATAGAATCACATGTACACACAGTGAACATAAAAGTATCTCACTGATCCTAAGGGCAGACAAAGAAAGCCCTCATTATATCCTGTCTCTCAAAGACTCTCAGGGGATGGCGGGGCTAAACATCAGATGATTTCATACTAGATCAGAGAATGTATAGTACCTCTCTAAAGTCACCAAAGGTCTCAAATATTTCAGAAAAGGCTATTCAATGGGTAGGTGTTGTTCAATTTAATTCAGTATGTATTGAATGCCTATTATAAACAGAACTCTGGGCTCGGCGCCTATAGCTCAACCGGCTAAGGCGCCAGCCACGTACACCTAAGGTGGCGGGTTCGAATCTACAGCCCGGACCCGCCAAACAACAATGACGGCTGCAACCAAAAAATAGCCGGGCGTTGTGGCGGGCGCCTGTGGTCCCAGTGACTTGGGAGGTGGAGGCAAGAGACTCGCTTGAGCCCAGGAGTTGGAGGTTGCTGTGAGCTGTATGTAATGCCATAGCACTCTACCCCGGGGGACAGCTTGAGGCTCTGTCTCAAAAAAAAAAAAAAAAAGCTACTCAGTCACCAAATCTGATGTCAGTGTAACAGATGCTGCAGATTAGTTTACTCACCGCTCACTTCTAATACCTTTCTCTCAGATTTCCCTAAGCGTTCTGGGCTGGGAGGCTAAAATCTACATTCTGGGGTTCCTGTGCAGCAAAGATTTCGCAGGTTACCTAGATTCTGCTGAGCAGATTGAGTTGTGGGAGGTTTGGAGAGTAGAGTTAATAGCCGTGTGTGAAGCATTTGGTTCCACTGGGGCAGTTGCGGGAGAAGTTCTACTTTCTGGTCCCTGTGTCATAGATGCTGAGAAGCAGGTGCCAATGCCAGCTGGATGTCGCTCATAGAAGTTCAGTGATATGGTTAGATAATTCTGACTATGTTGTTCCAAACTAAATAATGTACAGCTTTATTGTCTTGGACATGTGAGGTCAAATAAGTTTACAAATTCATCCTCGAAGAAGTACTAGACACCTCACAGATGAATATCACTAGTCACCTTTGAGGTATGCCCCTTGGGAGGCTGTGCACTAATGTCAGCACCTAAACTGCCCTTCAATATTATCCTTCAAAAGATAATAGTGGGACTCTTTCTGGAATGGCCATCAGAGATAGCTATCATTGTAGGAGGTCTGACAATTAAATTCTTGAAGTCATCTTAGAAAAAGTGCTACATAGCTCATGGCTGAACATCACTAAGGTCACCAGATGGCTAAGGGAGAGCACTTTGAAAGTGACCATAGTGATATTCAGCAATTAGTGAGGTCTGTAGCACTTACATTGATGAACTTCATTGTCTGACCTCATCTAGTAAATTCTATGAGCTACCTACTAACTCTAATATAGGTCTTCCTACTTAAACTAAATATATGGCTTTGGTTGTCTACAACTAAGCTGCATCAAGGTTAGATAGGGCTTAAAGGGTTTATAGAGTTTGAAGATGAAATGTTTTCTCCACCTACCTGCGTAGATTCAGCTCTCTTTTGATGCAAACACCAACATTATTCTAGCTTCCATAAAGTACCTTCTTTAATGGTTGACATAATCTCAGCTCAGTCATAGTGATGTCTTAGTTTATTTATCTGAAATTGGATATAAAAAATTGCTGACTTTCCCAAGCATTCCTTCTAAGGGTATAGTCTGTACTTGTCTAGGCATTTTTTACATACAGCTTTTGTTATCCTCCATTATCTTCCACAATTCATCCCTGAGAAATGAGCCCTATAAAATAAGGACAATTTTAGGATTATGGATATGTAATGGCCTCAGAAATAATATAGAACAACAATCATCATAATAACACAAACAACAATAATATAACATTTGTTGTTATATAACAATAGGTAAAATTGCTTGAGCAATTATTCTCCAGGTCATGTGCTAGGATTTTGCACAAAAGTATCCCATTTAACAATTGGTTAATTCTCAGAGCATGGCCCCCAACCCATCTTCATTTTGTTGTATATTTTTGTTGCTACTGGAAACCTTGAGTCATGGAAAGGTAATTCTCTACCATCCATAAATGTCATTTCCTAATTCTATTCTTCTCATAGTCAGTGTGTGAATATGCTTCAGAGAGTTAAAAAAAAAAAAAGAGTAAGCAGCAGTGTGTTATGTGAACATAATTGGCAGGCGACCTGCCCTAACATGCCCTAAGAAAGCAGTGTTCCGTAAGTAGCTGTCTACCTTGGGAGTCAGCCTCAGTTGTTTTGTTGGTTGGCATCCATCAACGTGGCCTACAAAGAGAATTGTCACTGCTATAGTTCAGGATGGATTGATGATTTTAATGCACAGTGTCTGGAACACAGTAGATGTTTAACATAAATAAGTTACCCTGGTTCATCAAGGTGTGGCCCTAAAGGACCTAGGTTTGGTATGGAGAATATTGCATGTCCTCTGTTGTGGTCATCTCAAGCATGCCCGCTATGGAATGACACTTCCTTCTATGAGACATTTATTTCTATTTGCAGGAACTTTTTACTTTCTCTGTTACTGCTCAAAGGTCACCTGAAATGCAGAGCTTTTATTAGCTGCAGTGAAAGGATGTACTTTTCCCTGAATGCTCTCTGCCAAGTGTCTTTCACATTCTTTTATTAGCAAGGGAATGGATTCTCTCTTCACTTGCCTAGCCCTGTAGCTGGTGCTCTCTTGCACACGCGCTCTCTCTCATGCACACACTCTCTCTTTCTCTCTGCTCACACTTAATAATCTTCCCCTTGTGTTCTGTATTTTCCCAAAGGAAAATGATGAAAGCATCTATTTTCCTGAATGTTTATTTTTAGTTTTTTCTGGGGGGAGGGGCTAACCAATTTATAGATGGGATATAAACTCAAAAAGGATTTCCTCCATTGTTAAAGTCATGACTGCCCTCCTTCTTTTTGCACAGTGGTAGTAAATTATACCGGCGTGTATGTGAAGGGCTGCGCTTAACCACTTCCCTCCTCTGTCATGTGGTGCCACAGACAAGAATGATTATGATAACACATAGAAATGTAGGCAATGGAACAAGACTTATATTTGGCTTCCACTCTGCAAGCCAGAGATTCCAACTGAAAAGAGGTGGCCCTGCTGCTGACATGAAGCTCTCAGGATAAGAAATGTTCAACTTTTAGTTGGCTCCTCATTCATGGCCCAAGAGCAAGAGAAGCATATTTTTTTTTTTTGATTTGAAAATGTCCCAAGCTATAAATGACTCTCATTTGCATTTCTTTTCAGAAGAGGAGGTGGACCATGGGGGAAGCCTCTGTTGATGAGGGAGGATTAAACTCACAAAACAGGATGAGTTCATGTAATTCTTAGAGTTATGCCAACATTACCAGCTACTAATATGGAGTGTCACTGGCACCAGCCTGCCAGTGGGCTTAGGAACCTTCTGGTCTGCATTCAGCTGGCATTGGCTAATTACCTGCACAGCCATTTATGCTGCCAGGATTGGTTTACAGCATCTTTAACAAAAAAAAAAAAAAAAAAAGGAGTAAATGCAAAGAAAAAAATAAAATTCTGATTTTGAGAAAGGAAATCATTGTTTCATCTACCTTGTTCTAAGTAATAGATGTGATACTTAGACTCATACCTGGTGCTGAAGACTGAATGTTTGTGTTGTTCTAAAATTCATACACTGAAATCTTAACCTTCAATGCAATGATATTTGGACCTGAGTCCTTTGTTAGGCAATTAGGTCATGAGCATGGAGCTCTCATGAATGAGTTTAGTGTCCTTATAAAAGAGATCTTGGAGAGCTCCCACCCCACTTCTGCCATGTGAGAACCCTGGGGAAAGACTTGTATTTATGCAGAAGATTCCTCTCAAACACTAAATCTGCTGTCATTTTGATCTTGGACTTTCCAGCCTGAAAGACTGTGAGAAATAAATTTCTGTGTTTCTAAGTCACACAGTGTATAGTGTTTTGTTACAGCAGCCTGAACAGACTAGTACACCTGGGTTACTGCAAATCACTCATATTAATGATTTCTCTGAGCACATCTATCAAAGGGGAAACTTTCTGATGACATAATATTCAAAGACAGAATCAGGGTTTCAAATGATGAAATAATGAACTTCAAACCAATGTGACATAAGATATAACTGGACATCAAGTCCCTCAATTAAATGAAAATGTCAATTAGCTAAGTTCTGTGTGTTTCAGACATAACTCAGTTGTTACTCTTATGGAAAATATCGTGGAAGATGGAGTTGACTGTAAGGTCATTATGAGTCACGTGTCTAATGTGGCATTAGAATATAAATCCCTTGAGGTTAAAAATTATGTGTTCATTGAGTTGTTACCAATATCGAGCATACTAGTAGTTTCTGGAAAATAGCAGAAATGAATAGATATTTGTGAAATGTGGAATCTGGCTGCTAAAACTGAAATGTGATCTTAGAGGTATAGAATAAGAACTGTGAAATGAGGAGAGAAATGTTGGCAAAAAGAGACACAAGGAATGTGACAAGGAAGTAGAAGAATGTAGAAACCACATTCCAGGAGAAACAAAGAAATAGAACGTTGCTTTTTTGGCAAAGTAAAGATTTACCAAAGGGAAGCTCCATGATGGTTGTATTTAATGTTTTGAAGAAGATAAGTTTGTTTAATTTATTTCCAAAGAATAAATTATTTTTATCAGAGAGGCAAATTCTACCTAAATATTGTGAAGAGTTTTAAACCATGTATGGCAGAAGCTATCAGTTGTCCTCCAATATCTATTTTATCTTTTTTTCATTGTACTAGAATCTTTGATTCTTTTTTTTGATAAGCCTAGGATAAAGGCTTCCTTTTATCCACATGTGACTGAGTTCTGGTCAACTGGAATTGAGCAGTAATGATGCGTACAACTTCTGGTTGGACTCACAAAAGGAAGAGGTGTACCTCCCCCTTCCTTCTCTTCCCTTTTTGCCCAGTGGGAACGTAGACTCATGTGATGAGTGGAACTGGGAAAGCCACCTTGGACCAAGAGATGGAAGCTGCATTTTGAAGACAGTAGAGAAAAAGATAGATATAACTAAGGTTTGTAATGATTACAGAACTACTATATGAAACTCAAACCACCTACCCACTAAAATCATCCTCTATATAGTTAAAGTCACTCTTATTTATGGTCTCTCTCAGATAGCAGAAGAACCCAGACTTTGACCCCTATTAATGGGAGATGTTCAAACAAAAGTACCAGGGAGGAAAGTATTTTATTGAATAGGTAATCAGACATGATATTTATAATCATGTAATACATGATTCCTCTCATTTTAGATATGGGGTATTTGAATGATATTGGAAGAGTTTATGTCAACCTAATGCATCTTTGGAGATACTTCTTTTCTGATTTAAATTGCAAGTGGAGACAGAAAGCCATGCTATACAAAGACTAGATAAAGGAAATGGAGATATTTACCCCTGGGAAAGATAACCCCTGGAGGATTGGGTTGGTATCATGCGGGAGCTATCACCACTTAACTAGTAGGATGTGAAGTCCAAAAAGCAAATCCTTCTGACATCCATAGAACAGAATTTGAATCAGCAGATGGAAACTCCTGAATTATAGTTGGTCCCATAACTGTTGGGCAGGCTTCTTTCCGTTTAGCATGAATATCAACCAAGCTTTGGACTTTTTTACATTCAATCTTATTTTGTCAGTTTGGATTATATTTACTATGAACCTTTAGAATCATAGTGATGATATGATAATATATTTTCTGGCAAAGTTTTACCAGAACTCAGACATGGCCCATTCTTTCTACTTATTAAGAGTAAAAATTAATGAAGTGGTATTTTTGGAGGGAAATTCCAACATTGCCATGAGTTAGTCTTGAATGTATCATGCTCATCTCTCCCACTGATTTTTCAGATACAGAGTTTGATGAATATCTCAGTGGGCTTAGTGAATGTTACACCCTGGCAAATCTGAGAGTAATTATTATTATGATTGTATCTTAGTCATACATCTTTCAAGCATGATATACAAAAGTTATAGTAATGAACTTGGGTACAAGTTAAAAAAGAACCCTGACATTAGCACAGTGATTTGAACCAGCAGGCCCCCATTTCCCTCTTAATAGCCCTGTCTCTGGTCTTAATGTGAGGCTTAGACTGTCAAAAAATCTCCCTACAGAGCACCCTTTTATTGCTGGCATATTCCTAGAACCCATAATGTGATAGATTTTCTTCTCCCTCTTATAGAGTTTTGTAAACCATTCTGTTGGCTGGAATGACCCTCCAATTTTCATAGACCTACAGTTGGGTAGGCTCAACCTTCTGGAATAGTCCAAGGAGGGATAAATCTGGATTTCTGTTTCACTCTCACCATTGACTTTCCCTACCTCTTCTAATCTTATTTCTGTGTCTCTTCAGGATCACTGCTGGTTCTTTTTACAAGCTGCTTCTTTTATGATCCACCCTTTTGTTAAACCATGCATTCATTCACACACATTTACTGAATACCTATTTCTAATTCACATACTCTGTCATGCACTTGGCATACAGATATGAATACAATGCATTTACTCATTCAACAAATGCTTATAACACTTGGAGGCATGTAAGCAAGATAGATTCTCAAAGACTTTTAAGCTAGAGAAGAAGTTTTAACTCAAGAGAGGAATATAACACTCATCAGTAAATAATAGCCAGCATTTATGGAAAGGTTACTATAGTCCCAATTACTGCTATAAGTGCTTTTATATCCATTGTTTCACACATTACATAAGCTAACCAGGCAGGTAGTTTTCTTGTCCTTGTTTTACAGAAGAAGAAACTAAGGAATAGAAAGATGAGTAATGTGCCCAAGGTCTCACAGATGTTAAAGGATGGAACAAATTGAATTCTAGACCTTGCTTTATCAACCAAGGATGGAGGTAGAAAGAGATAGCCCATGTGGGGAGGAGTATTTTGTCACTGAAATTGCTTACAACTGCAGGTACATAAACTTTCAGCCAATTTTTAATTGTTTTTACATTTTCCATGCATACCTAAGTAGTCTTTCCTTAAATCCAGGAAAGACTACTCCTTGACCTACCCCTTCCCTGCTCTTGCTTTCCCAGATCACTGTGACATGTGGGGAAGAAACATACAAGCGCAGTGGGTCTTTTTACATTGGATGCTTGAGTGAAATTAATTAACACAGAAGGTTAGAAGAAGCTGGAAGAATTGAGCTAAACAAGCTAAACCTGAAATGATCAGTAGAATTTTGCTAAGCAAGCGAGTGAGAGGTCACAGGTTCAGGAAAGGGCAATCCAGGCAGCAGGAACTGCTTGAGCAAAGGCATGGAGGCAAAAACAGTACATGCAGAGACTAACAAATAGTTTGGTGTTACAGGAGACAAAAGTTGCTGGTGGAGAGAAAGCAGGGCCTAGACTACAGAGAGGCATGTGTGGTGGACTAAGAAGGTCGAAGTTCTTCCTGAGTGTAGTAGGATCATTGAGAGAGTTTAAGCAGGGATGACAGAATCAGACTGAAGTTTTAGCAAAATACTCTGAAGGATGGTTTGGAGGGAGACAAGACTGGAGACAGACACCTTCCTTTTCCAACTGTCTCTGAATCCCACACCTTACCAAATAACTTCCTATACCATCATCATGGCGCAGCTAAGTTGGGAAAGTCAGAAACTATTTGGATAGCAGATTAAAGAGCTTTCTTTAAAAATGCAACAGCACTGGCCCAGGAGCTTTTGCTCAAAGCATATGACCTGGGACAGTCATGGTTAATCTGGGGAAGGCTGCACATCTGAATAAAAGCATCTCTGTAGGCTAACTGTCAGCTTCTCACTCCAGCTGGTAACAAATTACTCCATCTCTGGCAGAGGTGCACTTGCTGACTATTTCATGTGGTAACACTGGATTTGCAACATGAAATACTAGTGTTAGCTAGGGGTATAGCTAGCAATTTGAAATTGGTACACACAGCAGTCAATCGATTGCTCCCTGTCCCGTCGTCTCCCACTCTCTGTCTGCCATTAAACACAGTGTGAGATCTTGCCCAGTGGGGACAATTCTACCCATAGCCAGACTCATGCCCTCCACCCACTCCCCTTGCATCTCTCTCTCTTTCTCCCTCTCACACATTTTTCTCTTACAGACACAGGAGAAATAATATAAACTGGCATTTGGATGGCACTTTTGAGTTATTTTTTCATCCAGCCTCCTTCTTTTCCACATCTCCAGAGGACCTAGGAGAGGAGGAAAGAAGATAAGAAGAGAGAAATAGAGGTATACAGGAAGGAATTAAGGGATAACACATTTTTTTTTAACCCAAAAGGGAAGTCCATTATCTTGACTGAGGACCAATGAAGAAGAACCAGAGAAGTCAGCTAAATTCATGTCAACAGAATTACAGAACTTCTATCCTAGGCTCAACGGACCCAGAGATGATTAAGACAGGGCCTCTATCTCAAGTAGCCCCAGTGTGGTTGTGGTGACACATGTGCCCTGCAAAGTGACAGAGGCATCTGATTAGTACAGAAGCAGCCCCAAGGAGGGACTGGAACTTTGCAGGGTTGTAGAAGAAAGAGGATCTTAAAGAGGAGGTAACTTGGCTGGGAAGTTCTCCAGAAATATGAAAGGGAGGAGAAAACCTTCTGATTAGAGAGAGGATTCTGAGCAGAGATACAGAGGGAGGGAACAGCTTTGTTTAATCCCAGGATGGGAATTGGAAGTTCTGCTCCAGTGGCAGGAGCAGAAATTGGGAGGAGTGGTGGGAAAGTGGCATGAGATGAGATGGAGATGGAGTCCGATGGCACAGTAGAAGGCTCTGGGAACACAGTGCTTTTTCCTAATGAAAACAGAGAACTGGCAAAGGTTTTCAGGTGGGGACATGACATGATCAGATCCATGTCTCCAAATGATTCTGCCTTTGGCAGTGGGGGTGATAGTTGTAGAAGGAAAGGACTGAACATGGGGAGGTCAGAGGCTGCCTGTAGAAAACATGATGACCCTGAACTCCAGTGGTTTTAGTGAAGATGGATGAGATAGTTGGGCTTAAAAGACATATAGTTGGGTAATGACATGTAAGAACAACTGCCAGTGCTCTACTTGCTATGATCTGAAAGTTTATGTCTCCTTAAAATTCACACATGGAAACCTAATCCCCCAAATAATAATATTAAGAAGCAGAGCCTTAAAGAAATGATCAGATCATAAAGGCAGAGCACTTATGAATGGGATTAGTTTCTTTGTAAAAAAGGCCCCAGGAAGCTCATTTGCCCTTCTGCCTTGTGAGGACATAGCTAGAAGGTGCCATTTATGAAGCTCACGGGACATGGAATCTGCCAGCTCCTTGATGTTGGACTTCTCATCCTTCAGAGCTACAAGCAATAAATTTCTGTTGTCTATAAATTACCCAGGCTAAGATACCATGTGAGAGCAGATTAAGACTGAGACATTACTATTTTACAGAGATTAGACAAGTGCTATCTTTTTCTGTCTTCCATTTATTTTTTAATAGAAGATAGTGGCTGTAGCATTGTGGTTGATTGTACCAGCTCAGGGTCCTTTAACCTGAATGCAAATCTGAGCTTCACTGCTTAGTGACTGTGAGTCCTTCATAGAAGGAAGTTAACTTCTTATTGCCTTGTTTATAGAACATAAATAATCATGTTTTCCATTTCATTGGTGTATCATGTATGTAAGAGAAAAAAAAATTATGAAGTGCTTTCAACTGTAGTTGCCAGAGACCAATTGCTTGGGTTTGTATTTATGCTTCACAATCTTCTACCTGTGTGACTTTGAGAAAGTCACTTGACTTTCAAGACAGGTTTTACAAAAGGCAGCATTCTTCAATGAATAACTAAATATCCTATCATTGCAGTATTTTTCAACTGTCATATATGAATGAATAGCTGTAGTTTTAGATTCTGAGAAAAAAGACTCCATTATTAAAATTATAATAATTGCTTTCATTTGCATGTTACTTTACAGTTTTCAGAATGCTCTAACAATATTCCCCTTATGGTCACTGGCCAATTCTGAGTCTTTGTGTGAAGCCCCACATGTATAAATGGTCAGTCAAATATTTCAGCCGCCCAAATTGATGCATTGATGGCCAGTGTTGATGTTGCATCTCCTTGCTGTAAGCATATGTTCTGGAGACAGCTGTATTATGTACTAGAAATTACCTCTAATGGAGAGTTGGAAGACCCGTGTTTAAGCTGCAATCCTGTCATTTATCAATCAGGTGGCTTGTTAAATTGCTTAAAAATCTTTGACTGTAGAATTTCATATAATATGAAAGTACATATACAGATGGATCAAGTGGGGCTTTGCAGACCTGGGAGAATCCAGAAAAAAAGGAAGAGAAAGGATGGTTTTCTATAAAAGAATAATGTCCTATAGGTATCCAATTACTTAGTCAAATTACTCTCTATATATCTAATTCAGGTTCTAGAAATGCTCAGCTTCTGGGCACTTCCGATTTTTTCTAATCTAATAGGGACTCAGGAAGCCTTCTCCAAAGTAGTTCCCAGTAAGACTTCCTCTTTTCCTTCTTTCCAGGTACAAAGGAATCTAGTAAGAGCAAATTAATTTTGGAGTTACTGACTCTGAGTTCAAATTCTGGCTCTGCTGCATTCTATAATAATTATGTGATCTTGAGTAAGCTAATTAACCTCAGGGGCTGAAAATTCTCCATGTGACATAATGTTGCTGACAGACTTCATAAGAAAATGAACGTGGGCCTCCCAGCACAGATCTCGGTGTGCAGCACAAGCTCAATGTCCCTTTTGTTCTGAATTTCCTTTCTCCTTCCCTTCCAGCAGTTGGTCTTTCCTCCTTTCCTCCCTCCCTTCTCCTGGCTCCCTGACCCCCTGCTCTTTTGACTAAGTGGATTCAGTTCTGGAGACAGAGTGGCTTATGGTTCATTTCAGGACACAGATATTTTGAGCTGTTTGTTTTCCAGCTTACAGTCATGTTTTCCAATTCAGGTTACGTTTCCTGCTGGAAAAACTGGGCCCTCACAAGAGCTTTTGGCAGCCACAGACTGATTTGGTTGAGAACCATCTTCCTTGGCAGGCAGTGAGGAGAGCCACTCTGTGTGTGCGGGCGGCAATTCACACTTCTCCTCTGAGGTTGGACTGTTCCCCACAGGCACTACCCACTCATCTCCATCTCCCCTGAGATAGAGACACCCTTTTCCCGTGTAAGGGCTATATGCTTCCTTGGAAGTAGCATGCAGAAGCAGTGTGACAGATGAAGCTTCACTTTGCTCATATCTTTTGTCAGAAGCTGGGTATGGATTACTGAGCTTTTAGGAAGACTCTATAAAGGGGATGGGTGGGAGGAATGCTTCAGCCATGAGTGTAATTCTGTGGAAACTGGTCCTCCCCTATTGGAATGTTCCCTGGTTCCTAGGCCTTACCTTGCATTACTCTCTGATGGCTTTCACACTGGGCTATCTGACACTTGGGTGGTCATACTTACTCCTGCCTGTGTCCTTTATTTCTCTTCCTCATCTTGTCTCCCAACAGCAATTGCCATCTCTTGCCATTCTATCCAGAACCTTGCTAGTGTTTTATCTTGGTTTTTCCGTTTTTTTTTTAAATTCTACCGTTAATGATGTTCTCATCTCATGCCTAAATCAACGTGCCTGAAAACAAACATAGTAACTGTGCCCTCATTTTTAACCCCTCAGTTCCGAGGAGACCAGTAACTGTGCCCTCATTTTTAGCTCCTCAGTTCCGAGGAGACCATCCTTACCTGGAAACCTTCTTTGTGACTCTTCCGTGTTCTTCTCTGTCTTTAGTCAGTCACTTAGAACTGGTTAGTTCCTAAATGTCTCTTGAACATTTTTTTTCGTATTTTCAATTCTCCAGTTACACTATGCTAGGATAAACTTTGTCACTGTGATGCTCAGATAGCTGGTAAAACATTATTTCTGGATATTTCCAGAAGACATTGGCATTTGAATCAGGAGACTGAGTAAAGAAGATCTGCCCTCACCAATAAGGGTGGGCTTAGCCCAGTTGGTTGAGGGCCTTATTAGAGTAAGAAGGCTTCTTCATTCTCTATCCTTCTCTCTCAACTTGAGCTGGAACATCCAAATCCCCCTGTCCTTGGGGATTCTTGTTCTTAGGCCTTTAACCTTGGAGTGGGAATTGCACCATCAGCTTTCCTGGTCCTCAGGCCCTTGGGAGTTGAACGGAATTTTCTTACTGGTTTTCCTGGTTCTCTACCCTGCAGAAAGGCATATCATGGAACTTCTTGGCCTTCACAATCACATGAACCAATTCCTATAATAAATGTCCTCTTGTATATCTTTATATATCCTATAGGTTTTGTTTCTCTAGAGAACCATTGCTAATACATTCACCCCTCCTTTTTTTAAGCACAGTCTCTGATCTCATGTATTTGTAACTCAGATCTGATTATGTACCTCTGTTGCCTAAAATCTCTGTCACTTGTTCTTTCACCATTAATCACAGCATTAAGTTGAAAGTAGGGAATGAGTTCATTCTCTACCTCTTTCTATCTTGCATTTTGGCTTTGATATTCTGAGTTCCAGAGAACTGTTATGATGCCTGTATTTTTGATTCCTAATTTCTTCTATGTGCTATGCCCTCCACCACATATTCTTGCTGATTTATTTATGCATTCAAGAAATTATTGCCAGTTCCAAAACCCAGTGCAAAGAATTTTAGTCTTCTGTTTCAGAGTTTGAAACACTAGAATCAGTAATATCCAAAGTACATTCTAGCTTGATAATCCATGATTCTGTAAAGTCTTGCATTTCATATTCAGAGTTACCTGCTTTTATTCACCACCACCCGCCTTCGGTGTATCAGAAACACATCTGCTTTAGAAACTGTGGTGTAGGCTGACAATGCCCTTTAAAAGAAGTCAGAAATTGAAGATCAAATCCACAGAAGTATCACCAGCACTGTTTGTAGAAATGAGACTCAGAGTAGTAAAAAAATAATGCCCCAATTGTAGTGAAAAGAAAATGTGAGCTCAGAGATCTCATGGGACTTGACATTTCCATCAATCATGGCCAGCAAGCATGGAAGGGGAATGACTTGGTTTAATGCAAATCCTCTGGATCTAGTTAACCATTTGGAAATCATGAATAACAATCACTTTCTCCATTAAGACCCAATTCTTGTCACCAGCCATAATAAATACATATCATATTGTCCATGCATCAGTGTTGCAAAATTCTTCAGGAACAATCCCCTGGGTTATACACATGCATGTACACAGCCCGTATGCATGTGCATGCGGGGACACACACACACACACACACACACACACACACAAAGGAATGTATTTATATACCTCTTTTCTCTAAAACGCAAAATAAGGCTGATTGCTAAATAGATGAAGAAGCTTTATTGCTCTCTTTGCCTTAATTTATGGTACCACTTCCAAATAATGTCTTTAACCTTCCCACTGGCATACCGCCATGTTGCAAAGAGTTTAGACACACAGGTCCTACCAATTTCTGTCCCCTCTCGTTTCATTACTATCTATGTTACCCACACTTTGTCATGCTCCCACCTTTACCAGGCTCCTGTAGCTCCCACCACCAGCTCTGCAGTCCCTTTGTCCTAATATATGTCTGGCTTCCACCTTATTGTCCTGGCACACTCACTTGGACTTGCTCACCCTTTGGTTCAATTTGCTCCCAAACGTTCTAGGAAACCTGTCTCTCTAATTTCCACATCTAGTCCCCTGCCTGGGGACTCCCCCTCAGCAATGGCTGCTGGCCTTGACACAGCACAGCTGGGCCAGATATTAAACTACTGTCTGTTGGCTGCAAACCCATTCTTCTGTTCTCATTTGTGATGCTGGGGCTGGGAGCCTATATACTTCATTTCTGCTTTGTCATGGGTCTCCACGATAGGTTCTTTCAATAAGAAGCACCAGGGGGAGACTGCAAGAGAGGAAGAGGAAGGGACTTTCTCCTTCCTGTCTGCTTCCTGTGGGCTTTCCATGTGTTACCTAGGCTCCCTTTATTACCCCTGTAGCAGCAGTTTGTTTTCATAGCAGCAGCTGAGTCAAATTTTTCTAGAACTAGAGAACTAGTCTGCACCTTCTTCAGAGGAACGAGCACAGCCGAGCAGAGGGAGCTCCCATGTTTGGAGGGCTGAGGGTCTGTGGGACCCTAGTCCATTCTTTGGACCCTCCTCTATTCAGGGACCCTGATGTACACGTTCAAATTTTATTAACTTCAGTCTTTTCTCCTTGTTCCTCCAGCACTAGGTATAATAAATAGCTCTTCTTATACTATCTTTGTGATACTTAGAGTACCTTTTTTGCCTTTTCAAATATCTAGTGAATGACTCTTTATACCTAGATAGCAATTTTTTTTATGTTAAATTCATTCTGTTAAAATAACTGGTGTAATTTGTTCCTGTGAGGCAGCAGCCATGGAGGAATTAATTTGTTGAGGAATTCTCTTAAAACTCCAATGTTATCCATACCTTTGTTGGGTTTTTGGTATCAGTCCTTCCCTTAAAGGACTCAGGGGAGTTGTGAACCCTAATGCTGGATTCTAAAGGGATGGGTTGGGCCATTCATCTATTCCCTTTGGGTAACTAAATGACACACAGCACGGTGCAAGAGATTTTGGACTCTGCTGGTCATGGCAATGACACTTGAATTCAGGGCTAGATATTGGTAGAGATTAGGCTTGACCTGAAACCTGGAGAAATGCTCACCAGGCACTGTGGCCGGCTGGGTGGATGGTGGGTGTCTGTTGTGCAAGAGACATTGAACTTTTCCTTTCTCTGTACCAGCATCAATATCACCTGTCTTTGCAGGGCTGGAGCGAGAGCGTGTGTTCACAGATATTTGGTTTTCCACTGTCTTAGCCCATGGTTGGGTCGCATATTTTTACATACAATTTGAAGTTAGGTGTGGCCGTGGGGTTTGCTTTGGTCAGTGCTATGTTCTATGTGACTGGAAATGATGTATGCCAGTTCCAGATGGAAGTTTTAAGATGTAGTGTGAAATTTGATGCATTCTTTTCTTTTTCTTCCTCTTCCTCCTCCTCTTTTCCTCCTTCTCTTTCTCCTCCTTCTTATTCCACCTTTCACTGTTTTAAAGTGTCTGGTGATTTTGAGCCTCTCTCATTCTGGGTTTCTGAAGGTCTCTGGTAAACTGATTCCATATTCTCTGCATCCTCATCTTTGACCAGAGAACATACTATTAAGATCTCATTATTTTTGGAATTTGCTTAGACTTTTAATGGCTTTGCATATAGTTTCTCTTGGTGAGTATTTCGTGTAGAGAATGTGAATTATGAAATTTTAGTGGCACTGTTCTATAACTATCAATTAGAACAAGATATTGGGAAGTCTTATTCAGATATTTTCTAATTGACTTAGTGGTATCAACATATACAGCTATGTTACCACCTGTATTTTGAAGTCCTATGACTAGGTGCACTCATATTTATAATCACTGTATTTTGTCAATAAACTAGGTCTTTTATTCCATCTTTATTGCTATTCAAGTTCTTTGTCTTAAAATCTGTTGTACCTGATATTAGCATAGGGATCTCAGCGTACTCATGGTTAGTGTTTGCATAGTGTACCATTTTTACTTTATAGTTTTACTTCATTCATGTCTTAGCATTAAAAACTGCCTTTCACGCATAGCACATAGTTGAGTCTTGATTTTTTAATTCATTCTAAGAATTTCTGCCATTTATTTGAGGAGTTAGTCCACTTACATTAATGTAGTTATTGATATTATTGAATTAAATCTATCAATTGCTTTCTGTTCTATTGTTTTTTCCCTCCCCTGCCTTGTTTTGAGATGATAAAATAAATTTTAATATTCAAATTTACTTCAAATAGTATCTTTTTAACTATACCTCTTTTCATGTTTTTAACTAATTGTTCAGCTTTTAACTGATTATTATATGCATCTTTAGTTTTTTACATATTAAGTTTTTAGTTCTTCACATGAGGATGAAACTTGCCAGTTTCATCAATGTCATCTTCCTTTGAGTTTTTATAAACATGTTAAACATATATGTACATTATGCAATTTGCATAACAATAAAAACACCACAACAAAATATTGCATTTACTCATGTTACAATTATTTTCATTGAAACAATCAACTACTTGTGAAGAAAATAAGAACCCTTCCTTATATTTACATCATATTTATTATTATTATTATTTGCAGTTTTTTTGCCAGGGCCACGCTTGAACCTACCACGTCCAGTATATGGGGCCGGCACCCTACTCCTTTGAGCCACAGGCGCCTCCCCATTATATTTATTATTTTTAGTGTTCTCATTTCTGAGATCTGTCTCATCTGTTTGAATTCCTGTCTGGTGTTATTTCTTCTCAGCTGGATAACTTCTTTCAACATTTTTGCATAGTGTGTCTTCTATCTCCAAATTTTCTCAGTTTTTGTTCCCCTGAAAATGTCTTTATTTTACCTTTATATTTTAAGAACAGTTTTCCTGAGTATAAAATTCTTGGTTACCAGTCTTACTTTTTCATAATTTTAAAGATGTCCTTTCATTGCACTGTTGCTTTCCTTATTTCTGATGAGAAATCAGTAACACATTAGTTTACCTTTGTATATAATGTGTGATTTTTTCTTTGTTTTTAAGATTTTATCTTTGGATTTGAGAACTTAATATAATGTCATATGGTATTGATTATATTTATTCTGCTTGGGATTTATTGGACCTCTTATATTTGAAAATTCTACTTTCTCAAGTAATATGGGAAATTCATAGCCATTGTATTTTCAAATATAAAAGAATGTTCTATTCTTTCTTTGACTTCTTTTTGGTGCTCCAGTTATATTGTCTCACAGGTCACTAAGACTGTTCATTTTTATTCAGAAATTTTCCTCTCTGGTTTTTAGTTTGGTTGATTTCCACATATCTATCTTTGAGTTCACTGTTTCTGTTCTTTGTCACCTTTAATATTCTCTTCTGTGGTTTCAAGTTCAAAATTTTCATTTAGCTTTTTAATACAGGGTGGCCATAAAGTTCATGTGCAATTTAAAATAGTGTGCAACTTAAAATTGCACATGAACTTTATGGACATCCTGTATAATTGTTATTTGCTGATATTCCTTATTCACTATAATTTTTTAGAAGTTCTTGGACATACCAGTTTTTCTTTGGAATATAAGTCACATATTCTTGTTACTTAGCATACCTAGTGTAATTTTTATTATGTGTAAGCATTATAAAAGATATACTATGGAGACTCTAGATTTTGTTATCTTCTTTTGAGGAATACTGATATATGTTCTCACAGATAATTAACTGAACTTGAACTCCAAAATCTATGCTCAGTTCTTTCAGTTTTCAACTTCTATAGTCTTCCTCCAGCAGTTAATTCGTGATGTTTGAGAGTTTCTTTGCATATTTTTACACTTACTTTTTCTGTAGCTCCCTTCCCACCTCCCAGAACCCTCTTCCCCAACTTTTCAACGGTTTTGCTAGCTCAGAGCTCTATCGTCTGACACCCTAAGGTAATAAGGTTGATAGTTTTCTACCACCCTAAACTGAAGAAATTAGGAAATACCCTCAGGAAAAATTCGCTAGCTCACAAATCTCATCAGTGTACTTCCTATCTTAAAAGGACTCATCCAGTTCCATCCTACTTGTGATATTCTCCAATGCGTTTTAAATACCTTGTACAGATTTAATTATTGTTATCTGTAGCAGAGTTAGTTGGGCCAAGCTATTTTGCCATTACTGAAAGCCACAGCCTCCTTAAATTTACTTTGCCTTTCTTCTTACTCAGTCCTTGGCAGCCTTTTAAAATCTTAACAAAGTCAGCTATAAATAAATGTAATATATAACATTGTATTGTGCTTTCAGTTTATGAAGAATATATATATATATATATATATTCTCTCTTTCAGACCTTGACTCAATTAGGTTCGAAAGATATTTTTACTATCCCCATTTTATAGATGAAGAAACTGGAATTCTAAGGCACTATCTTGTCCAAGTTCATGAATCTAGTGAATGGAAGAAGCATCCTTTGAACTCTGTTCTGCTGAATCCGAGCCCTATGCTTTTGTCCCAGCACAAAGCTGTCTCCAAAGGGGATTGCTTTTTAGCTGAGGACTGGGTAGCTTTGATGGCCTTCTCACAGGAAATTCATGGCTGGATGAGGCTGAATGGAGATGGGAAAGGACAAGTCTTCTCTGAGGGCTGGGCAAGCACCACTGAGCAAATTCTGCCAACTCTCACTGATTTGAGCACATGGAGTTCCCAGAATCTGGATATTTGTTTCCCCTGCCATGAATTGGTCCCTCAAAAGGCTGATGGGCCAAAGCCTGATTAGTGCAGTTTCCCCCAAAGCATCACTCTAGGGATCTTATCTGGAAATGTAGAATCAGAGAATGCATGAAAAAAGGATAGGGCTGGCTGGCATGAGATGAGGACCCTTGAGAACACTGTCCTGGCTACAGAGATTGGCTCTGGAAGTACAGACAGACAAGAAGGCACAAAGCCCAGAGAATTTGGCAAGCTTAACATGTACCAAGCTTGACTGAGCACAAAGGTGTGGAGGATGAGGGAGAAAGACACCGAGGAGTCCCATGGTCATAAAATGGGGGGAAGTGGGCTCTAATCCAGACATAACTCCAGAAAAGTATGGCTTTGCCTTAAAGCCTAGATTGATATCCTTGAGGGGCCTGGGATGCTTGGCAGAACCAGCACTGACGCTTCCATTCAACTCATTGCTCATACGAGTTGCCAGGACCTACTTATGCCAGGTAGATTCTCCCCCGCCCCTTTTTTGTTTGATTAAGAAAAAACCTATTCCAATCCTGAGCCAACTCAGGGAAAGAGCCATGCATGGAGAAGGAACTTGGTGAGGGAGGGTGGTCTCCCTAGTGGTCCTGGGAAACCAGGTAAGGGCTAATACTGAAGCTTTATTACAAATGCATGAAAAGGCTGTGAAATTTTCTATCCTACGTATTCAATAAATGACTGTAGGTCACTGAAGGCAAGCTGTATATCCATTTTAAATGATTTTCTTTTTCTTTGTCCTCTCTGCATGCCCAAGAGTTGATCTTTTTAGGTCCTTCTGGGACACAGGCAGCTAGAGAAATCATGGGCCACTGCTGTGCTTGACAGTCACTTTCTGTGAAGAGCTGGATAGAAGCTCTCATAAGCTGCCAGTCTGACTTAGAAGGGGCTTGATGAATTCACTATCCAGCGAGCGCCCCTAGTGAGCTTGTTCCAGGAGACTGGGGTCTGCTCCAGAACAGCAATTCTGACAAATCGACAAGGCAATGGGAGATCATTAGACTGCCAAGTGACTCTGCAGGCAGAGAGTGGGACACTAGACCCATTTACCAATTTCCAGAGAAGTCCTGGGTATAATACGAATGTTTGAACTGACCCCCTGGGTCACATCATTCTGGACAGATGGCCAGATCCACTGGAGGCTGGACATCAGAACCTGTGAGTGACTCATCCCTGGATGTCTATTTGTTCCTGTGGAGTCCTGCCTGCGTGCACTGTGACTGGCCTGGAAGAACTTTATACCACGTATTTTGTGTGCTAAGCTCACTCCTGCTTTCGTTTTTTTTTTTTTCTCTATTGCTATTAAAGTTTTCATTTTCTCTTTGTTCTTCTTTCCTCATCTACTTATTTTAAATTAAATTTCCCCTGTGTTTTTATATTGAATGCATTTAGATAATCCACCTCAAATCCTTTCTTGGAAAAAGAAGGTATAAATAAATAAGCAGTCAAATAAACAAACATAAAAATAAAAAAACAAACAAACATAAAAATCTTAATGGGAGATAGACGTGGGTTCCACACAATGGTAAGGATTTTTGCCCATACCTCCAGGTGGCAAAGACAAAACAGGTGAATTTTAAGCACAGGTGAGTTCCTACTGTGCTTCACTTTGCATCTGATGGTGGGGTGTTTCAGTCATGTCGAGAGCTTGTCTGCTCCAGCTCATGGGAGAGGATTGTTAAATTTTCAGAAATTTTCCAAGTTGGTTGATGTCACTTTGGCAGCTTAAAATCAGCCACAGTGGGAGTATCAAAAGTTACAAATCAAAGCTGCTGCTTCTCCTTTTTTTGAAAATTGTTTTTACTAGCATGCCCCTGAGTGTTGCCTATATTCCCCCTCCCTCAAAAAAATTTTTTTTTCATAGAGATCCACTAGCACTTCTCCAGTACAGGACAGCAATGCCACTCGCAGCTTCTCTGTGATGTTTCCGAAGCAGAGCATACACTGGGTCACGTCAGACTCTATCGGATACCATTATCCACATGCTCCACCCAGCCGGGTCACCTAGCAGAAGACTCACTGTTGGAGTTCCAGTGCCATCCAGTGATACCCACCCTTGTTTTGCCAAATGCTGGACACCAAGTACCAAGGCAATGGTCTCCCAGAGTCCTGGTTCTAGACTTTTCCATTGCTTGTTTTGAAAACAGTCTTCACTAAGCACAAGAGGTCCCCGTGCCATTGCCAAGATTGGGGTAAGTCAGCCTCCAACTCAGAGGACCACTTGATTCCCCGGCCCTCTACCCAGTGACTCACCTAAACACACAATCCTCCCTCAAATTTGAATTTGAAGGAATAAGACTGTCTTTTGAGACTTAAATCATAGATTAACATGTTCAGATGAGAATAGAGGTTGGTAACATTCTGGCCAGAGAGACTTAAGAGCCGGTAGTAGCAGTTAACTGTGATCACCTACTTAACTTGCTGTGTACAGTTGTGGTCCCATGTCATTTGTGTTTCAAATTTCTCTCTGGGCTTGGGTGGAGTGTAGTCCCCTCTTTTCTCTTTGGATTTTCTAAAAGACTTGGGGTTTAATTAGTCCAAAAAGGATCTTGTGTCATGGAGAGATGTGGGAAATAAAACCAGTCCCCAATTGGGCTAGTTTTCTGATACCTTCTTCAGTGAGTGCCCTGTGATCATGGGCCACACAGATGGTACTGCGTGGCTTATCTCTGTTAAAGCACTGTTGAGACCCTCCATGGTTATTCCAGGCATGTTTATGAGCATGTATGTGTGTTCACATGTGTGTGCGTGCATACAGGGAGAGAAGTTGGCTGTCTATAGTGTCATCCTTACTGTGATCACCATGAAACACAATAGCCCTGAGCTCCTGATGGATAGTGATGGAAGTGATCTCATTTCTTCATTATCAAACTTGGAGAAAAGTGCTCCATGCCATGTATAGCTTGACTTTCCAAAAGTGCAGTAGTATAGACTCATTTGTTTGGTAACTTCCGCAGGAATCTGTCTCTTTCAGGAGGGCTAAGGGGACCAGGTCTAGGATCTGCCTTATTCAAGATCATGTCCATTTTCTTCTTTCCAGTGACAGAGATCCAAATAAGTGTATTCATTGGAACAGGGGATGGTCAGCCATGGAAGTTTGACAAAGAAGTTAGGCAGATGGATGCAGGCAGCAATTTTTAGAGAGAGTACTCCCTGGGGAATGGGCCTGGCCTTGGCGATGCCTTATACATCCCAGAAGGGTAGATGGCTGTCTATCCCAGTGATACCAGTTTCCCAGTAAATGACTGTTGGCACATTGGCAAGGCGTCTCTACTGTGCCAGTGGATACTGTGGGCTCTCAGTGCCTGACGGCATTCGGCATTTGAACATAGAAGCCACCTGGCTTTGCCTGTTCAAATTGCTCCCTAACTGTGATTAGGTCTCTCTCTAGGTGTCCTGGAGGAGGAGACTGTCTAGACGCCACTGACAAGATTGTTCTGGTTCTTATGACAGTTCTATTTCTCATCAGAAATTCTAAATAGATATTTATTTTTAAAATCTTGTGAGTTTAAAAGCTGTGATTCTATTTTCCAGGATATCCTCAATTCTGAACCCCTGACAAAAGTAAATTATTGCATTAATTATACTATCCAGGACCCCCAACATATGGTGCATCCTTCCAGGTGCTGCCTCATTTGACCAGTCCAGTTTGAACTTGGGCTGTATCAGGCAGTGTACAACCAGGAAGGAGATCACTCTAGGCTTAAAAGCAGAGGAAAATACTACTCAGAAGTCTGAGGTGAGAAGATTGCTTGAGCTCAGAGCTCAAAGCTGCAGTGAGCTATGATTGTGCCATTGCAACCAACATGGGTGACAGAGTGAGACCCTATTTCCCTAAGAAAGAAAAAGAAAACCAAAAAACAAAAACAGAGGGAAATTAATACTTATTATATAGGTCGATGAAAAGCTTCAAAGCCAAACTGGGGGCAGCAATGCAAGCCAGAGGCTAACAACAGTAAGAGGGAGGCTGGAGGGACATAGGGGAAGGATATTGCGAGGACGCAGGAGCCAAGAGCATGTTGGGAGTGCCATCACTGCTTCCAGAGCCCCTCCCCCAAGCAGAGAGAGAGAACCATACCCTGGCCTATGCCTTCCTCCTGCCCTTTCATTTCCTGCCTGTGTCTAACACTGGCCAAACTCAGCTGGAAGTCAGCTCAGCAGGTGTCAGGGAAATGCAGGTTTCAGGTCCAGCTCCAGATGAAGCATTGTCATCTAGACCAGACCAGGTAAAGGACAGGGGGCAGGTCCTGCTGATCCACTGCACCCTTCTCTTCTCAGATAGCTAAAAGTGTGTATATTCCTTTAAAACCAGTATTACTTTAACAAACTCTGAGTTCCCCTTTAGGATGGTGGCTGTCCTTCCATGGGAAGGGGACTCCTGGTGAGGTAATAAGGTGTCTTGGTAGCAGCCAGAGATGACAGAACCAGAAAACATTCTTTATAAATTCTCAAGTCCAACTACTTTGCCGGCTTTGCATCTGAGACTTTTGGCTTGTTGGCAGGTGGAGAAGCCCCATTCCCTGGAGTTTGCGTCCTCAGCAGGGCTACTGTGGTTTTCAACTTCTAATGGAATTCTTTTAATTTTCTCAAGGGAAAGGGAGGGGAGGGGAGAGGGAAGGTTGGGTGGAGGGAGGGTAATTGGTAGGACAACACCTACGGTGCCTCTTACAAGGGTACATGTGAAACTTACTAAATGTAGATTATAAATGTCTTAACACAATAACTAAGAAAATGCCATGAAGTCTACGTTAACCAGTTAGATGAAAATATTTCAAATTGTATATAGAACCAGCACATTGTACCCCATGATTGCATTAATGTACACAACTATGATTTAATACATAAAAAAGTCACAATAATAACATTTTCTATCATTTTAAATCTCTTAAGTGGCAAAGGACCTTGTTAGTGTTTATGGCACACTTTTTTCTCTAATCCTGAAAATAATATTGTGGAGTAGGCACTAATATCCCCAATTTGCAGATGATGATCTGAACATCAGAGAGGTAAAATAACACCTTCAAAGTCATGTGGGTATTACTACGCATTTGCTTATTTATACCCTGTCTTATTTTATAAAAGGATTTCAAGGGGTTCACATGACCAATAAGAAATAGAATTGAAATTAAAACGCAGATCTGTGCTCTGATCTCTGTAGCGAGATACTTTTCCCACTCTCTAATATCAGAATATTAGGTCACAGAGAATCTTGAACTTTGCAAACTTCTGCTTTCTCCTTCTTACCTGTATGCCTGACTATACAGTGGGTGATTTTGAGGCTTTTATTTCAGGAGTAGAACCACAGGCCCTCTAGACAGAAAGGCCTTGAAGACACATCATTTGATCTCTTGCAGAAAAAATAACCCTCTTTTCTTTAATTTGGAAACTACGACCTAGAAAGGCACAGGACATATCCAGGACCACACACGGTGCCATCATCACTGTGAGATATTTTGCAGTTGCATGTTGAACAGAATTCTTGGTCTGTCTTTATCCAGGAATATACATGTTGTTTTAACCCCCCTAAAACTCTCTCTTGGTACACTGACCAATCTGGTTTGACCCAGGAAGAAAACATGGAAAGCAAGATGGATATTTTTTTCATGCAAAACACCTGCATTATAGTCCAGGTGGATTTGAAAGCTCCTGGCATGGCCTTGTCCCTGCAGGTATTTCTTGTGTGCTGCTGAGTAGGTTTCCTTCAGGTGGGTGTGACAGGAACATCCTATAATATGCTCAGGATGAATTCAGTAACCGAAGTTATAGAGGAAGACTGTTCATTGTTCTTAGATACTTGGCTCTAAGAAGCTCATGGCTATTTAAATAGCCCCCTAGTCCTGTCATTTCTAAATGCAGAATGCCTTCAGAGTACAAGCTTGGAGCAAAGGCTGCAGAGTAAAGGCTCGAGTCCTCCCAGTGATCCACAGGCTACCCAGTAGATGGTCTACTCAGTGTCTCCAACCTCAGCTCCTCCTGCCCCAGTTTTGCTCACTTCCCTCCAAGTGCACCAGCCTCCTCTCTTTACTGTGAATACACTTGTGTTTCAGCTCTTTGCCAGGGAGACCCTGCCCCAAGATTTCCTCTTCATTCTCCTCTTCTTTTGGGTCTATACTCAAATGCTACCTTCTCAGACAAAGTCTTCTCCAAAGTGCCATTGAACAAGTTCCCCAGGCATACCTGTCACTCTTTATCACACTTCACAGTCTCTAGGTTCCTTTCCCCAGTAGTTTTCTTCAGAGATCTTATCACCCTCAGACATATTAATTATATGCTTATCTATTGTATCTCTATATTTGTTATACTGTAAGTCCTGAAGAGATGATTAAAACACTTGCCACGCACTTGCCCATATCCCAATTCTGATGATGGTGCCTGCAAGTGTAGCAGGTACTCAAAATAATATGTTGAATATATGAACCAAGGAATCCTTTTCTCCCACTATATTGCCCTCCCCAAGGCCTTATTTCTTATTGCTAAGACCATTCCAACAGCTTTCTTTCTAATCTCCCTGACTTGCTTCCTCTAATTTCTCCTTTACCCAATGTGGTCATTTTTAAATGGAAATCTGATCATGTATGTCCCTCTTTTATTTAAAACCTTCAGTGGCTCCCTATTGCCCTTCATGGCCAGACTCCTGCACCTGAATTCCAAGCCTTGTCTCCGATTTTTTTTTCCTTTGTGGACTTTTTGTTATAAAAAAATAAGATTAATTTTCTACCCTTACACCATAAGATTTCTCCAGTATTTATTTCCTCTTTGCTGCTGTGACAATTCAGCACTCACTTAGTGACTTAAAATAACACACATTTATTATCCTTCCATTTTAGAGGTCAGAAGTCTGACATGGGTCCCACTGGGCTAAGGTCAAGGTATCAGCAGGGCTGTGTTCTTTTCTGGAGACTCTGGGAAAGAATCTATCTCCTTGCCTTTTATAGCTTCTAGAGGCCACTCTCATGCTTTGACTCATGGCCACCTCCCTTCATCTTCAAAAACAGCAATGTGGCAGCTCTCCCGCCTTGCTTCTGCCATCCCGTCTTCTTCTCTCTCTCTTTCTGCCTACCTCCTCCATCTGTAAGGGCCCTTCTTGGGCCCACCCAGATAATTTAGAAGCATGTCCTTACTCGAATATTACCTGATTAGCAATCTCAATTCCATCTTCAGGCTTAATTCACCTTTACTAGGTAGCCTAGCACATTCAAAAGTTCTGGGGATTAGGATGTAGACACCTCTGGACCAAGGGCTTTATTTTAGGAAGACAGCTCCTTTTGCCAGGTCTCTCTCTCCTTGATTTTTTTATATGTCTATGTTCTATCCATTCATGTCATCTATTCTTTAAGGCTCATCCTCTTAAAGGATACTTGTAACTTGACCCTGCATTTTACTTCCACAATATATTTTTTCCAAACTTCTCTTAAGGCAGGCAATACTTTTTATCTTGAATATTTTCATGTCTGTGTCTTATTACCTAAATTGTGCAAATTCCTGAATGGCAATAACTGAGCATACTTTATCAGCCTAAATGAAAGGCGTCTACGTATATGTGTTTAATAACAATTTGTTCTTTAAAAATTAATGGGATAAAATGTTAAGTAATGAAAGAAAAAAGAAACTATAAAAGAGAGAGAAAGAGAGGAAAGGAGGAATGGAGAACTTTTGTAGATGATCCATTTTCTCTGGAGACACAAGAGGATACGGACCACATGTATCAACTCTACTCCTTCCTTGGCTGGTCAGATCTGATTGGATTTGATCACTTATGCTCTTTGTATATAGGCAAGATGTTATTGAGGTGATCTGGGCAAAGGCCTGGAGATGTTGAAATATTTACATGCCCACAAATTCCTTCCTCTTTTACATTTACTGTCTCATGAATTCTACTACCACTCAGATAGCCAACAACTAGAAATTGTGACTCCTTATACCCCAAAGATCAAAATAAGAAGACTTTACCCAATTGCTCCCTGTAGTTTTTAAGACCCCAATATATTAAATATCCCTGGATTAAAAGGTGGGAAGCTACATTATGGGAAACCAATGACCAAGAACACAACTTTGGGTTTCAAACCTAAGTGTCAGATGTTGCTTCCCTAATGGAAAGTTGATCCCATTATACAAATATAATAATTATATGCATAATATAATTATACAACTATAACAATTATATATAATTTATTACATGAATATAACTGTGTATATAATTCTTACATCTGAATATAATAATTATATATATAATTTACTAAATAAATATATATATAGGGTGGACATAAAGTTTATATGCAATTTACTATGTTAAACTATTTTAAATTATACACAAGCTTTATGTTCACATGATATAGATATAGAGATAGAGATAAAGATAGAGAGAAAGAGAGAGAGAGAGATTCTATGTTCCTGGGTGGTGTTGGTTCCATTTGCCACCCAGCCTCCAGGTGACAAAAGTGCCAACACCCTACGGTGTCTAAGCCACCAGCTGATGATCAAAGGCAACACCAGTGAGCATAAGAGCAGCTCTGGCTCAAAAGTGCCTTCCTAACTGCCTAACAACAGTGGTCAAGGGCAAGGCATTGGACTTTACCAGCTGAGCATTGTGGACAGATTAGCCCAAAAGATACAGCAAATGTTCTCCTTGCCTGTGCCCAACCCTCACATCTTATTACAGATAAGTCCCAGCCATCCTTTTGATGGCTGTCATTGTCATTTCCCTCTTAATTTTAACTTACTAAGACTCAAGCCCTAGCTAACAATGGATGTCCTAACTAATTGATAACCACCCTTTACTTGGAGGTGTCAGGCACAACAGAAGTGTGAGATTTTATTTTAACTGGGCAGGCACCACGTGTGCTCAGTCACCAAGAGCCTTATTTATTATCATGATGGAAACTGGATGTGGGCTTTCCAGCTAGGGAGGAGAAGATAGTCATCATTCCTTGATGCCTTTTTAGAGCCTTGACTCATTTATACTGACTGAAGCTGAGACCAGGAATGGAGAAATTATCGAGCTCCTCGCTTGAAAAAGTGAGAAGCTGTCAGATGTAGTGCCTGGCAACAGGGCACATTTGAAGAAAAGAGATTTTTATAAAGGGTTATGACGAATTGTAACAACTCAAAGCTCCCCTTAATAGGGAAAAGTATTGCTCAGAGGCTGGGTATGTGATGACTTGTGGGCAATCACTCTCTCCTGGTTCCTAGTTTACACCTGTGGGACAATAGCTATTCACTGGGAAGCACATTCCCTCTGTGAGTGAGTATCACAGATTTAGATTCTGGACATGATTGCCTGTGTGCATATTCTGACCAACAGCCATCCATTTGCAGATCTAGAACACTGAAATAGTTTATAATCACAGAAAATCCATTGATTTACAAGAAGAAACTGCAGCTCTTGAGAAGTAGGAATGAACAGCTGACCCGTGGTTTGTTCTTTTTGGTATGCCTGAATGCACATGCTTTGCAATCCTCCATTGCTAGATTGCCCCTTTGCACAGGGCTTCACTTGCAAAGCTGCTATCTAATGAACATTTGCAATGGAGGCATAAGTAGCAGCTGAGCCTCAGAGTGCCCTTCATTATTTATCTATAACTGGTAAGGGTTTTGACAGGTAACTAGAAATTGGTTAAGTTGTGAGGGCAAAGGTATTATAGATACTGCATGTACAAAGGTACAGGCTACCCTTTACATTTCCTCGTATTCTCCAAGAGAAACTCTAAGGAGAGTTCAGAGTGGCTGGGATTTAGGGTACACAGATAGGGATTCATGGGAGATGAGGTAGAAAGGCAAAAAGGGCTTTTGGTGCCAGGTTAGGGATTCTCATCTAACCTCTTAAGAGGGGAAGGCATGGAAGCTGTTTGGACAAATGACTTTCATTACCATGTGCCTGTTTCAGGGAAGAACGTTTTTTTTTTTTTCTTTTTTAAGAGATGGAGTTTTATTTTGTCATCCTCAGTAGAATGCCATGGCATCACAGCTCACAGCAACCTCCAGCTCTTGGGCTTAGGCGATTCTTTTGCCTCAGCCCCCCTAGTAGCTGGGACTATAGGCGCCCACCACAACGCCCAGCTATTTTTTTTCAAGCTCTTCACTGGTAGGTGGTACCTACTGATGGGGCAGGCAGTCGGCATAAGGTCACCAATGTTGCAATCCAGACTGCAGAACAGTCCCGTGTGTGTCCAGTTTGGTGTGTATCTTTGTCTGTTTTTGCTGCTTATGATAGAGTATCTGAAACTGAATAATTTATAAAGAAAACAAAATCTATCTAACAGTTATGGAGACTGAGAAGTCCATGGCTGGGGGGCTGCTCTGTTGAGGACCTTTTTGCTGGTGGGGATTCTCTGCAGAGACCTGAAGTGTCACAGGGCATCATCGTATGGTAAGAAGGTGGAGCATGCGAGCTCTGATCTCCCTTCCTCTTCTTGTGAAGGGAATTCGTATTCTTTTACTCCCACGATACTCCATTAATCCATGAATAAGGTCAGAGCCCTTGTCACCCAGAGACCTCTTGAAGGCCCAAACTCTCAATGCTGTCACGTTAGGAATTAAATTTCCACATAAGTTTTGGAGGGGATAAATATTCAAACCATAGCAGCAGGGGAGACAGAAAAACCAGAATATTGACCTAGGAATTCAAGTACAGAGTCTAAAACAGAAACCCAAATATCTGCCCTGGGACATGAGACAAGGGCAGTGTGGCACCTGGAGAATCTACCTTAGCCCTGTTCCTGGGCTCTTTTTATCTCTCTTGACTAGTGAAATTTATGAGCGGGTGACTGATTTCTAAAAAGCTATCATTTGGCATAAAGTATGGTGAGTGCTTAGAAAGAGGATCAGGCAAAAGCCCCAATAGCTATGGAAGGGAGAAAAATCAACTGGGATTTGGAAAAGATTCATGGAGTGTAGGGCATCTGAACACTCTACTGGATTTGAGAGGTTAATGGAGGAGGAAAAAGAACAGTCTAAAGAAGCCAAGGTCTGAAATAGGAAAGAGAGAGGAGTCCACAGCAAGGACAAAGTCATCGTTGAGTTTGGCCACTGCCAAGATAACTGAAAGTGGGTTAAACGGTTTCTTGGCAGTGAATGAAAGTCCAAGGGGCCAAACACAAAAGCAAGAATCTTGGATTTTCTTAGTGAGTATGATTCCCATGTTCCATGGGTTTTTACATAATCTGGGAAGAACTCTTATTCAACGCTTAGGAAGAATAGCAAACATTGAAATAGTGATCCCTGTATGCCTGGCGTTGTTCTAAGACCATTACCTGTAGTAGCTCATGTCATTTTTTTTTTCAGTTTCTCTTTAAAGTGGCTACTTTTATTATTTTCTTCATTTTATAGATGAAGAGCCTGAGGAGGCACTGAGAAGTTAAGTTACCTAGCCATGGTGCCCCTGGTGGTTGCTGCTAGAGCTGAGAGTCTTAGGTGAGCCTTAGACTTTAGATTTTGCCAGCAAACCATGGTACTAGGCTGCCTTTTCAGAAGAAATTAAAGGTCTTGCCCTCACAGAGAACCAACTAGAGAGACTAAGACATGAACCCAATTACGTCTCAATAAAATTGATTAAAAAATAGTTACCCTCAGTCCCCCAGTGAAAATGACATGTAGAGATTTTTGGATAACAAAAGCTAAGAGGATTTGTTACCAATGCACTTGCTCAATAAGAAATGCTAAAAGAATTTATTCAGGCTTAAGACAAAGATAACAGTTGAAAGCTGGGATCTACAGGAAGGAATGAAGAACATCAGAAATCCTGGATTTGTGACCAAACACAAAGGATTATTTTTTCCCCCTTTTTGAATAGATTGTATGGTTCTGTAATATTCCTAAGTGGAAAAATGTGACAGGGTAGCATAAATCCAAATTTCTTTCGGGAAAGACAACTGGAATATGTCATGTGCCCATGCTTCACACACAATTTGCCAATGGAGACTTTCTGTATAAAAAGCTGGAAAAGGATTTTATCTAGTTAAGCCTGCAAAGACACTTAGGGGTTTTTTTCTGATGGAGTCCCAAGTCTCTAGTTCAGCTGTGACGAGAATGTCTAAATGGGCAATATGCCAGTTCCACCTGCTGGAAATATCCCTTTTAGACAGCAATGTCAAGTGGTGAGAGGATTAGAATGCAATCTGGGAATTCATTAGAGTTGGAAGTAATCTCAGGTCCCAGGTATGATTTCTCCAACTATACAGATGTGCTGGGGAATGATGTGTAATTTAATTACAGTACCCAATCGCATCAACACAGTAAGGGTCTGAGGATGTTGACTATTTTGGAAAATGCTGTAAGCTTAAAGGAACCCTTCCATATGTGTAGTCTTACATGGATACTCTTTGCATGACTATAATAAGTTGCTTATGATAAAATGAATGTTAGGTGCAGTAATTAGATGAGAATATTTTGAATGACTATGTCCTAATTTGCATTTTATTTTAGGTCAGATTCTCTAAGAAGGAGAACCTGAGATAGGGTTTTCAGTTCCCCAAATTTATTACACTTATTGTTTTGGATATATGGGTTCTTTTTAAAATGTTTTTACTTTAAACCTGTTTGTGTCTGTATACTGATAGCTTGTTATTTGTAAATAGCATGCACTTACATCTTGTTTTTTAATCCATACTGACAAACTCTGCCATTTAATTGAAATGTTTTGTCCATTTATAGTTAATGAAATTATTGAAATGTTGATGTTTAGACATCATTTTGAGAATTTTTGTTTGTTTGTTTTCTCTATCTGTTTGGCAGCTTTTCCTCTACTTATTTCTGCCTTATTCTGATTAATTGTATGTTTTCCAATATTCCATTTTAATTTCTCTGATAGCTTTTTAGCCATGCATCTCTGTTTTGTTTTTAGTGGTTACTCTGGGGTTTTCATTATGTATCCATAACTTACCACAGTGTATTTGAAATTAAAATTGTCCCACTAACATGAAATATAATCATTTATAATAATTCCATTTATGACTAAATATTTGTCCTGTTTTTATTATTTATTTTGGTTATGTATATTATAAGCCCCACATTGCAAGATTGTAACTGTTACATTAAATAATCAGTTGTTTTCTAAGAAAATTAAGAGAAGAAAAAAGCATAGTCTTTTATATTTAGCCACTTATTTAGCATTTCTGATGCTCTTACTTCCTTTCTCTATATCAAAATTTTCACCTGATGTCATTTAGTCTGATGAAGTTCTTATAGTATTTCTTTTGGCTCATCTCTTTTGGTAGCATATCTCCTAGTGTTCATTTGAAACTATCTTTATTTTGTCTTTATTTATTTAGGCAGGTTAGCTGTTTGTAGTTTCACTTTTTAAATAAACTCTAATGAAATACAGTTTACTTACACTAAACTGCATCTATGTCAAGGTACAGTTAGCAGTTTTGATTAATTCTTAATGCCATGTAACAACCACAAAACTCAAGATACAGAGTATTTCTATCACTTCATAAAGTTTCCTTGCGTCCTTTTGTGGTCAGTCTTCCCCATTCCACACCACTGTAGTCAACCACCACTCTAACTATAGATTTTGTTTGCCTGTTGTATAATTTCATAGAAATGGAATCATATGCCCTTTTGTGTCCATCTTGTCCATACAATATAGCATTTTGGAAATTTGCCTATGTGTTTGTATTCGCATATGCAAAATTTCTGCCTTTTCTTGCTGAGTTGTATTCCATTGTATAAACATGACATATATAATGTGTTTATCCATTCATAGACATTTGCATTGTCTCTAGTGTGAGGACAAAAACTGTGCACATTCATGTCCAAGTCTTTGCAGGGGCTAATGCTTTCATTTATCTAAGAGTGGGGTTATTTGATAAGTGTATGTTTAACTTTATCAGAAACTGTCAACCCATTGTGTAAAATAGTTGTGCTGTTTTACATTTGGCAATCCTAGCAAGACTAGATGGTTTTCAGTTATGCCACAATTTGGGACAGTTTATTGGTCAAGTGGTGGTATTTTGTGGTTTTAATTGACATTGCTCTGATGACTTATGATTTATATTTCATGTAATTTATTGGCTATTCATTTATATTCTTCTGAAAAGTGTTTTAATATTTTGCCCATTTTAATTGAATTGTCTATCTTATTTTTATTGAATTGCAAGCACTTTATATATCCTGGACAAAAGGCCTTTGGCAGATATACTATGGTGATTTTTTTTTCTTCTAATCTGTGAGTCACCTTTACACTTTCTTAAGAAAGATTTCTGAAGAATACAAGTGTTGTCAATTAATTCAGTGAACTTTAATGTATTAATTTGCTTTATCACTCCATCCTCTCATGCAGTATTAGGGAAATCCCTGCTTACTCTAAGGTCTTGAAGATCTCCTATGTTTTCTGCTAGCAATGCTTTAGTTTTACCTCTAGGTCTTGGTTACTTTCAAGTCAATTTTTATTTGTGATATACGGTAGGGTTGAGGTTAATTTTTTCTATATGGGTGTCTACTTATTTTAGCACCACAAATAAAAAAGACTTTCTTCATTAATTTTATTCACAACTTTGTTGAAGCCAAATGATCTTAAGAATGCCATTCTTATTTGGATTCTGTATTTGGTTCGACTCTTTTTCCTGTATGACTCCATGTCACATGGTCTCAATTACCATGGCTTTATACTAAGGTTGGAAAAAAGTTGTATAACTCTTCTAATCTCGGTTTTTCTTCTTTTCAAAATGGTTTGGATTATGTTAGATCTTTTACATTTTAATATTAATTTTAGAATCCACTTGCCAAACCAACCATCTGGAATTTTGAGTTTGATTGCACTATTTCTATAGATTAATTTGGGGGGAGAATTGCTAACTGAACAACATTAAATGTTAAATCCATCAACGTGAAGTATAGTTTTATTTATATAAGTCGTCTTAATTTCTCTCAGCAATACTTTTATGTTTTCAATGTAGAGGTCTAGCACCAGCACATATCTAGAAATTTATCTTTAAGAATGTCCTATTTGGCTTGGTGCCCATGCTCAGTGGTTAGGGCACCAGCCACATACACCAGGTCTAGTGGGTTCAAACCCAGCCAGGACCTGCTAAACAACAGTGACAACTACAACAAAAAATAAGCTAGATGTTATGGCAGGTATCTATAATCCCAGCACTTAGGAGGCTGAGGCAAGAGAATCTCTTAAGCCCAAAAGTTTGAGGTTCCTGTGAGCTGTGATACCATAATACTCTACAGAGGGCGACATAGTGAGATTTTGTCTCAAAAAAAAAAAAAGTCATATTTGGGGGTATTATTATAAATGATATAAATTTCAATTTCCAATTGTTCATTACTGCATGTGGAAATATAATAGATTTTCATATGTTGCCCATGTAGTCTACAAGTTTGTTAAACTCATTCATCTAGTAGATTTTGGAGCTTAGGATTTTCCCTGAACAAAACTCTATCATTTGTAGATAAAGATGGCTTTTTTTAAACTTCCTTTTAAATCTATGTATCTTTCATTTTTTTCTCTCATCTTAATTGAATTGACTAGGACTTCAAGCTGAATAGAAGTGAAAGTAGACATCTTTGCTATGTTCCTGATCTAATGTTTCACCATTAAATATGATGTGTGAGTTAAGTTTTTCATCATGGCTTTTCACATTGAGAAGTTTAATGCTTCTAGACAGTTTTCTGAGTTTTAAACCATGATTAGGTATTAAGTTTTGTCAAATTCCATGTTTGCATAAGTACCCATATAGTTATTCTTTATTGTTATGGTGTTAATATGGTAAATTACAATGTTTGCTTTTCAAGTTAAACCAATCTTATATTCTGGGAGAAAACCCACTGGTAATAATGTATTATGTTTTACATATTTGTGGATTTTATTTGTTACTTTTATTTTGTTTATTCATTTATTTTTATTTTTTATTTTTGAGGCAGAGTCTCACTTTGTCGACCTTGGTAGGGTGCTATGGAGTCATAGCTCACAGCAACCTCAAACTCTTGGGCTCAAGTGATTCTCTTGCCTCAGTCTCCTGAGTAGCTGGAACTCCAGACACCTGCCACAATGCTCAGCTATTTTTAGAGAAGGGTGTTGCTCTTGGTCAGGCTGGTCTCTAATTTCTGAGCTCAAGCAATTCACCTGTCTTGGCCTCCCAGAGCACTAGGATTACAGGTATGATCTACCCCACCACCCTGCAGATTTTATTTGTTATTTTTAAAAGGATTTTTATATCATTCTTAGGATGGTTATTAATCTGTAGTTTTCCTTCCTTGTAATATCACTGGCTGGGTTTTTGATACCAACTTAATTCTGGGCACCTAAATGAGTTTGGAATGTTCCTTTTAGCCAGTTAAACTATATTTGTGGAATGAAATCATCTGGACTTGAATTTTTATTTGTAAGAAGTTTTAAATTAAAAAACCAATTTTTAAAATACACATAAGGCTATTTAGATGATGTATTTATTCTTTAGTCAGTTTTTGATAATTTTTCTCTTTCAAAGAGTTTATCCATTTCATCTAGGCCAAAATCTTGGGATGCCTACATTTGAAGGATATCTCTGCAAAAGAGAGGATGCCCTTTTATTCCTGATTAAGTAATGTGTATCTTCTTTTGGTTTTTTGGTCAGTTAAGCTAGAAATTTATCAGATTTCATGATTTTCTTTTCAAGGATCCAGCTTTTAGTTTCATGAGTTTTTCTGTTACTTTTTCTATTTTTCCGTTTACTGCTTTAGATATTTTCTTCATATTATCTTCTTTCTACTTATTCTGGATTAAATTTGCTCTTCTTTTTCTACATTCTTAAGTTGGAAATGTAGACTACTTGTTTAAGGTCATTCTTTCTTAATATAGGGATCTAAAGGTATTCCCCAATTTAAAATACTTTAGTCACTTTATCTTTTTATTCATTCTTACTTCATTCAGCATATTTGAAAATTTTTCATATGACCAAAGTGTTATTTAAACATATGTAATTTACTTGTCCATTTTTTGTAATATTTTAACATATTTGTTATTCATTCTTAACTTAAACTGTGTGCCACAGGAGGTAATTATTAAGAATAAATTCTTCCAAATTAATTTTAACTGATTTTATTGCTAAGGCTATGGTTTACTTCAGTGAATGTTCTGTGTACTCAGTAATATGTGTACATTTGAATCTCTCTCCCTATGTCTAAATTTGTATGTTTGATGGTGCCACTTAAATCTTTGAGGCTCTGTTAATTTCTCCTAATTGCTTCTTCTTTTTGTTCCTCAGACTGAATAATTTCAGTTAACCTATTTTAAAATTCACATATTCTTTGCTGTTGTTGTCATTGTTAATTCCAATCTGCTGTGGAACCGCTACAGATGATTTTAAATTTCATTTGCAATACACTTCGACTCCAAAGTTTCTACTTTTTAAAATGATTTTTATCTTTTTATTGATATTTTATATTTGATGAGACATAATCCTCATGCTTATAAAAGTTCTTGACATGGTTTCCTGTAGTTCTTTAAGTGTACTGATGAGTTCTGACAATTAACTTTGCAAACTCATCCTAGAAAATTTGGTCCATACCTTATTGCTGAATACAGTCACCTTCAGAGTACTTCCCTGATGCCAGTGCCTTGTTCACCCTTCTAAGCAATTTTGGAACTCTTTCCCTGGAATCAGAGCTATCATTGTATTACACGATATTCTGACTGTTATAAAAATATCTTCCTTTCGATATTTAACTTTATCTTCGGGTAAAAAAAAATAATTGGGGCCAATCAGTTGAGTAGGGAGGATGTTCCATACAATTGTTTGTTTTCTGGCTAAACATTCTCTCACAGACAATGCTGTGTAATCTGGTGTATTATTGTGATGCAAGAGCCATGAGTTGTTGGCCAAGATTTTCAGTTAAGATTTTCTTAACTGTTCTCTGTACATGTTTTTTTGGTCTTTTTGCTTCTCATATTCAGCCAACAATTTTGATGCACAGTTGATGAATTTTTGTAATGTTTTTATCAGTTCTATTGATTACTGGCTTCTCTGACATGTCTTTGTCAGTGATGCTTTCTTCTCTCAGAAAAATATTTAATCCATTTGTACACTGCCATTTTCTTCATGGTATTATCCCCATAAACTTGAACTAATGTAGTTCCTTTTATCATGAGTGGATTTTCATAGGTCCTCATTATATCATTGGGGAGGTAATTCCCTGTGAAACCACCTCCCCCCCCCCCCCACACACTTTGCTGCTGCTCATCTATTTCTTTATATTTCAAATGGGTTTCTGTAGACAGCATATCTGGATTTTGGTTTTTTTTGTTTTTTTTTCAGCTAGTTTGACTACTGTTGTTTTTTACCGAGTTTCTGAAAAAAGTGTTTCAGTGTAATTATTGGTGTAATTATGTTAACTCTATCTATCTTTTTGCTTGTTTTCTATTGTCTCTATTTTTTTCTGTTTTCCTACATTCTTCTGGATTAATTGAAGTACATTATAACAATCCATTTTATATCCACTACTAGCTTATTAACTATATTTAATTTTATATATTTTTTAGTTCCACTAAAGTTTAAAAGATACAACTTTAGCCTATCACAAACTATTAAGTAATATTACAGCATATCACAACTGATCAAAGACTTTTACAATTTATATTTTTATTTGTCTTGTGCTATTTTTGTCATATATTTTACTTGTATTTGTGTTATGAACACCATAATACTTTTTTATACTTTTTGTTCTATTCTGTCAGCTTTGTTTTAAAACTATTTTTATAATTAGAAAACTGTCTTTTCTATTTATCCACATATTTATTGTTTAAGGTGCTCTTGGTCCTTTGGCATATATCCAAATTGTTATTGGAAATCATTTTCTTTTAGTATAAAGTTTTTTTTAGCATTTTTAGTTCAAATTTGCTTGTAATCAGTTCAGTTATCTTTTGTACATATGCAAAAAGTTTTTACTTTGCCCTTATTTTTAGTGTCTTTTTATATCTTATGGAATTCTAGGCTAACAAATTATTTTTCATTTAGGGCTTTAAATATATTGATTTGTTGTCTTTTGCTTTAGTAGTCTCTAATGAAAAATATGCATTGATTTTTAAATTGTTTCTATATAAGGTATATTTTTTTATAATTATTTTTTTTCTTTGTAGAGACAGTCTCACTTTGTTGCCCTTGGTAGAGTGCCATAGAGTCACACAGCTCACAGCAACCTCCAGCTCCTGGGCCTAAGTGATTCTCTTGCCTCAGCCTCCCGAGTAGCTGGGACTACAGGCGCCTGACACAATGTCCGGCTATTCTAATTGCTTTTAAGGTTTTTCCTCTCTTTTTTGTTTTTACAACTCAGTTATGATGTGCCTTGACACAAGTGTGTGTGTGTTGACCTTTCCTACTGGGGTTTAAATTATACATATGTTAGACTTCTTGATTTTATCCCAACAGCTAGTGAAACTTTGTTAAATTTATTTCAGCCTCCAGGTGCTTCATTTTGAATGAATTCTATTCGTATGTCTTCAAGTTCATTGATATTTTCTTTGTTTTTTTACTTTTCTTTCTTGCTTTTTTTTTTTTAAATTTCAGATTATTATCAGAGTACAAGCAACCAAGTCACAATTTTTGAATTTGTTAGGTAAATTCTCTCCTGTAGTTGTGTCCCAAACTCAAAATATGTGCCATACATCCCTATCTTGTATCCTTTAAGTGGGAGCACACCAATACCCCCTGCCCTCTCCATTATCCTCCCTTCCCACAACTTGAATCTAATTAGGTTTTTCTCCCATGTGGGCATGTACTAGATCGTCTACTGGCTTCAAAATAAAATTGAGTAAAATTGGATACTTGCTTTTCTATTCTTGTGATACTTCACTAAGAAGAATGTATTTCATCTCCATCCACGTTAATACAGAAAATATAAAGTCACCATCTTTTCTTATGGCTGAATAGTACTCCCTAGCATACATATACCATAGCTTGTTAATACATTCCTGAGTTGATGGGCATTTAGGTTATTTCCACATCTTCATGATTGTAACTTGAGCTGTGATAAGCATTCTAGTGCAAATGTCTTTATGATAGAATGACCTTTTTTCCTTCTGGGTAGATGCCCAGCAGTTGGATTGTGGGGTCAAATGGGAGGTCTAATTTGAGCTCTTTGAGGATTCTCCATACTTCTTTCCAAAGAGGCTGCATGAGTTTGCAGTACATTTCTCTGATGCTTAGGGCTAATGAACATTTTTTCATATGTTTGTTAGCCATTCGTCTGTCTTCCTCAGGGAAGGTTATGTTTATGTCTCTTGTTGGATAGGACTATTTTCTCTTTTCTGTTGATCAATTTGAATTTTCTATAGATTCTAGTTATCCAGCCTTTGTCAGATTCATAACATGAAAATATCTTTCCTCATCATGAGGTTGTCAATTTGCTTTAATTGCTGTGTACCTAGCTGTGCAAAAGCTTTTCAGTTTAATTAAGTTCTTTTTGTTCATTTTTGTTGTTGCAATTGCCTCTGAAGTCTTCTTCATAAAATCTTTCCCCAGGCCAACACCCTCAAGAGTATTTCCCACACTTTCTTCTAGGATTTTTATTGTTTCATGTCTTAGATTTAAATCTTTTATCCATCTTGGCTCAATTTTTTTAAGTAGTGAAAAGTGCGGGTCTTGTTTCAGTCCTTTACATGTGGTTATCTAGTTTAACCAGCACCATTTATTAAATTGGGATTCTTTCCCCTGGGATATGCTTTTGTTTTGTTTATCAAAGATCAGATGACTGTAAGTGACTGATTTCATCTTTTGGTTTTCTATTTAGTTCCACATGTCTGTATCTCTATTTTTGTGCCAATGCCAAGCTGTTTTGATTACTAAAGACTTGTAACATACCTAAAGTCTGGTAGAGCGATGGCTTTAGTATTGTTTTTATTACTAAAAATTGTGTTTGCTATACAGGTTTTTTTCTGATTTTATACAAAACAAAGAACTATTGTTTTCCAATTCTTCAAAGTATGATGTTGGTTTTAATGGGATTGCATTGTATCTCTAGATTACCTTGCGATGGATAGATAGTTTAACAATGTTGGTTCTTCCCAGCCATGAGCACAGTATGCTTTTCCATTTGTTGATGTCTTGTGCTATTTCTTTTCTTAAGGTTAAGGTTTCACAATTCTCTTTGTAGAGGTCCTTTACCTCTTTTGTTAAATATATTCCTAGGTATTTCATTTTCTTTGAAGCTACTGTGAAGTGATATTTTCTTCTTCAGTGTCTAATCTACATTATCCCTGCCATTAATTTTTTTAAACTTTCTTTATAATGGCAAAATATACATGAGATAAAATGTGTTTTTATTATTTTTCACAGACCAGTGGCATTAAGTAAATTCACCTTGTTGTGCAATCATCATTATTGTTCACCACCAGAATGTTTTCATCATTCCAAACAGAAGCTATGTGCACATCAAACAATAAGCAATAAAATTCTATTATAAATATTGTATTTTAAAATAAATTTTACTTCAAAATATATTTCTATTTTCATTATGTTTATATTAATATTTTTTCTATGTTTACCATGTAGAGCATATTTATACTATTTAATTACATACCTTATCAACAAATTCAATTATCACTAATAATTATAGGGTTTTTTTTGTTTTGTGTCACATTTTCATGCTTAATATGTCTAATAGTTTTTGATTGAATAGTGGCTATTATGAGCTTTACATTGATGTATGTTGCATTTGGTTTTTCTTTGAGGGATATTATTATGTTTTCACAAGCAGCTAAATTATTATTGATTAGTTTGATCCTGTTAAAAATTGTCTAAGCTCTTCTACTGTGTGTCTAAAGAGTAACTTTTATTCTGGGGATCATTTAGCTCTTCTTTTAAGGTATGACCCTTTTGGTGTCTCTACTAAATGCCCAGCATAGTCAATGAGGTTTTTCTACTCTAACTACACATAACTTAATTCATTTCTGTGTGAATTTCAGCATTTTTTTTTTTTTTTGCCTTGTAACTTCGTAGTAATTGTTCTTTTTCAGAAGTTATTCATTTTCTTGTGCGGTTTCATTTTACATATGCACAGAGAAACATTTATCTAAAAAAATTCAAGAGGATGCCTCGAAAATTTATGAAATGTTTGTTCTAAATAGGTGTTTTCTTGATGAAACTCTGCCCAAAAGTCTAGTTGCCTCTCCTTTCCTGAATTTTGATTTCTGACTCCTCAACTTAGCAAGATTGTGAAATTCCCCATTCCTGCACCACAGTTTATAAATTACCTGTTAGCAGAATATCTGGGTAATAATAGGGTTCCTTTTTTGTTTCCCTTCTTTCAGGGGTTACACTACTAATGTGTTTATTTTTGTCTTTTTTTTGTTCATTGTATGTGTTACATTATTTTGATAATGCTCATTATATCCATTTTAAGTTATAATTATTATAGTAGGGTCATGTTACATTTTTAGTCAAACAGGTGTTGACTACATTTTATGGTATATATAGTTTAGATTTGAATTAAATAGAATATAAGTTGTATATCTAAATTAATTATGATGACCAGGCATTGACAGGCATTTGAAGCTGATTGCTCCAAATAAAAAAAGTAAATAATAATACAATCATGACAGTTTTTAGTGTATACCCTATTCCAGTAGTCTGGTATGTGTTTTACATGTATTATTGCTAGTCCTAAAATAATTTCTTCCTGAAAGTTATTATACCAATTTTACAGATGAAGAAATTAAAACTCAGAGTTGTTAGGTAATTTGCTTAAGCTAAATAATTAGCAAACAAAAGGTGTCAGTCAAAACTTTCTATGAAATTCAAAAGTCCTTGCTAATAATAATAATTATAAGTTAAAATTTTGTCTTCTGTAAGTAGAAGACGACATGTATTGCATATGTATTAATGTAATTATTTAACCTCCCTGCTTTTATTCTGAGATAGTTTTTTTTCTTTTTTACCATTATACACAGCTAATCTCTGTTTAGAATCAAAGTACAAAGAAACATTTTCCTTACAGTCACTTATAGTCATCATTCTCTGATTTTTATGTGTGTCCATTGGGAAGAGTCTTTCACCATCCTTTGGTACAAACCTTCTTATCTAATTTTATAGATAGAGAGATAGAAGCTAAGGGAAGTGAAAAAGATCTGCCCAAGTTCACAAAACTTATTGGCCAACTATGAGCTAGGACTTAGCTTTCTCAACTCTCACTTTCATGTTCCTGAATGGTTTCCTAATGTAAGGACAAAATATTGGTATTTGTTTTGACAGTCAGTGATTTATGAACTCAGAAATTGGATGCATGTCTGCAGCTAAATCGGGTGCATGTCTGAGATTAATGTGATCAGAGGAAGCAGTAGTGAGTAATAGAGAATATAAAACACACAAGAGAAAGCCCATAGGAGGGTATGTGCTTACTAAATCCTTGGAGAGCCATCTACTCAGCAGAAGAAAGGGAGGAGCAATTATCTCCCTTAATTGAGGATTGGCCAAAGATGTGTCAATTCTCCATACTTCTGAATGGAGGCAACTGCTGACTAAAATTGGGGTTCATCTAGTATAATAGAAAACCATGAGTTAGATAAGTCTCAAGAACCATAGGCAACAGGAATACCTAAAATCAAAATAGCTTCCTCCTTTTTTTCCTTGCCTAAGTCATGGAGACATGGATTAAGGGCAATGAGCTCATCAACTCAGGACTACCCTCCTGAAATGTGACCAACACTGTTAGCACATACATGATTAGGCATGGACCCTCTGAAGGTAAATTAAGTATTTCTGACAGGTAAATGGAGAATTGCCAAGTGAGAAATTTAGGTATCATAGATTGTCCTTGTCCTACTAGGCAATCAAAATGCTTTGTTTTATTACAAAAAATGTGTTGTTATAGACAATCTTAAAAATTAAAAAGAAAAAATTTCAAACATCATTATTGGTTAGAAATAATAATTTAAAAAATCTTGGCAATTTAAAAATTTTTTATTGAGATTTACTTCCATATGTGCACTTCAGTTTTGGTACATTAGTTCCAATTTTGTATTGAGTACATATGTTTGTTTCTCCATTCTTGTGATGTTTCACTTAGAATGGTTTCCAGTTCTGTTTATGTTGTCACAAAAGACACTAGATCACCTTTTCTTTTATTTTTAATTTTTTTTATTTTTTGAGATGGAGCCTCAAGCTATCCCCCTGGGTAGAGTGCCATGGCATCACGCTCACAGCAACCTCCAACTCCTGGGTCCAAGCGAGTCTCCTGCCTCAGCCTCCCAAGTAGCTGGGACCACAGGTGCCCGCCACAATGCCTGGCCATTTTTTGGTTGCAGCCATCATTGTTGTTTGGTGGGCCCGGGCTGGGGATTCGAACCCATCACCTTAGGTGTATGTGGCTGGCGCCTTAGTGGCTTGAGCCACAGGCACCGAGTCTAGATCACCTTTTCTACGGCCAAGTAATACTCCGTAGCATACATATATCACATTTTATTAATCCATTCATGTACTGATGAGCCCTTGGGTTGTTTCCACATCTTGGTGAATTGAGTTGCTTTATACCTTTGAGTGTAGGTGTCTTTTTTATAAAATT
>CAUYTI010034371.1:0-26577 GCA_963575145.1 Galago senegalensis
TTAGAGAGGGGGACACTGTCCCCGGGCCCCCCTTGCTGCTGGGGAAAGTCTCATCCCTGAAACTTAGCACACCCACTTAAATTATCACCTTCCTCCTGTGCTGAGCGGCTCCTATGTGAGGTTGCTAAGAGATGAAGATCCGTCACTGAATTCCACACCTGGAAATTCTCTTAAATTAGGCTGTCAGAATTTTCCTCTTTGAAGAAAACCCAAATAGAAAAAAACAACAACAAAAAAAATCTCACCCATGTTTGTCTTGAAAAATGCTGGGGGAGGAATTGGAGCCGTGCTAAAGTATGTAGCGTGTTTATAATAAGAGCCAACACCGGCTTGGCGCCTATAGCTCAACCAGCTAAGGCGCCAGCCACATACACCTAAGGTGGCAGGTTCAAATCCCCGGCCCGGACCCGCCAAACAACAATGATGGCTGCAACCAAAAAATAGCCGGGCGTTGTGGCGGGCGCCTGTGGTCCCAGCTACTTGGGAGGCAGAGGCAAGAGACTTGCTTGAGCCCAGGAGTTGGAGGTTGCTGTGAGCGTGATGCTAGGGCACTCTACCCAGGGGGACAGCTTGAGGCTCTGTCTCAAAAAAAAAAAAAAAAAAAGAATGTGAATGAAAGTTTTCCTCTTTCTGCCTGAAAGATCTGCCTCATGATAGTTTTTAATTTTTTAATTCATTTTTAAGTTTCTCAAGTATTATCCTATAAGCAGGATTCAGAAGGTAACTACTGACAAGCACTGTGTCCTTGATTTGATTGGTCTTTTATTCTAAAATGAGAACAACTCTAGAATGTAGCAATAGCCTCACAGTTACTAAAAATGTATACACAGCAGGCCGGACCTTTGACATTTTTAGGAATATATTTAAAATTCTTCACATGTCTCACAAATTGTGGGTGCCGTGATAATGTAGTCTATTTGCAGGAAAGTCATATGCAGCAATAAAGGTAGAGAGAAGCCATGTGGACTCCAGATGCAGAGGGCCTGGCAGGGCGGAGCTTCACACAGTGTAGCAGCTCGTGGGCCTGTGACCCAGCAATATCCTACATCATCGCAGCTCCTGAGCCCTGGACACTGCCCATGTATTGCTGAAAGCAAGAATGTCTGTTCTGTGAAAACTAGGGTTTTGTTCTACTTGCAAGAATTTTAAATACCAAATTTTTAAAATTAGTTCTCCCAGGCTTCCAGACCTTGGTTTTAGAATGTAATCTATGTGGGTGCCATAACCAAATGATGAGTTAACTGAGTGTTAAAAACCAAGTGAGCAACCATTTATCACAGTGCGTTTTTACTTGAAGTGACAAGCATTCATTCAGCTTGATTTGGGACCTCTGATAATCCACTCTGAATGTGAACAGAGAAGAAAACAAATGCAAGTTTGTTTTCACTCTTATTCTAAAATATACACGTAGAGTGCCAAAAAATTGTACATACATTTTACGAAAGAGAAAGAACTGAATTAAAATTATATTGCTCAATGTATGCTGATAATGTTCGTTATCTTGTATATTGTTTCTTTTATCTTATGTAATTGCAGAAGTAAAAGGTGACTTGAGCATTAAGATTTTAACACAGCTCTTAAAATTTTGAGTATCCATTTTTAGGCACCCTCTGTATGTGCGGCTATGTTCTAATGTTATGAAACCTACCATGATAACTTTTATTTTTAATGGTGATGAGCAGGAATCCTTGACCAAAAAAGGTGAAAGAAGAAAGATGCTTTTGCCATGGTGACAGCTGTCCAGCATAAACATCTCACATCTCTTCCGTTCATCATGTGTTTTAGGGCAATTCAAGCTGCTGGAACAAGACCGAGATATAAAGGAACCAGTGCAATATTTCAACAGCGTGGAGGAGGTGGCTAAGGCATTTCCTGAGCGTGTGTACGTCATGGAGGAGATAACATTCAATGTGAAGGTAGCTCTTCAAGAAACTAAATATTTACCCTCACTACAATAATTTTACTTTCAAGTCTGATGTACACAGTAAGGAGAGTTTCGTCTTCCTAATAGGTTAGTAGCAGTGGCCAAAACTGCACATCTTGTACAGACCGGACCCCCTGACAGCATGTTACATTTTATTAGCGTTACCTTTGGTTAGAATTTAAAACCAAGTTCAAAACTATAACTGTTAAAGCAGATAAAAGATTTTTTTAAATTTGGATTTCATTCCCTAATATGTAACAGTTGTTTGGCCAGATCTGTGATGCTTCACTTTTAAGAGCAAAAGTGATACCATCAAACCTATATCAAACACTTATTAAAAAAAAAAAGAAGAAGAGAAAGAAAGAAAAAGGGCTGCCAGAGTATGCCTAAAATTAACATATATTCATTCTTTGTGGACTATCTATTTCCATTTACATACAGAAAACAGATACATAGAATCTTGCCCGGAGGAAAGCTAAATGGGTTTGCTGGGCTTCATCTGTTCTGCATTTTTTTTTTTATTGAATGGTAACTGTGTACATTAATGCACTTCTGGGGTACAGTGTGGTGTTTTTGCCCACAATCCAAGACACTTCCGTCAAACTGGTTAACATAGCCTTCATGTAACTTTCTTAGTTATTGTGTTAAAACATTCATATTCTACTCATAGATTCACTTGTACCCTTGTAAGATGAAGATATCATTTTTCTGTTTTATTTCTTGCCCCTCACCACAGAATTAAAGGAGCTATATAAAAAGACAGAGGTAGACACAAAAAGGGATGAAGTAAGAAAAAAATGAAAAAAAGGAAGAGAATTACAAGAGCAACAAGGGAGATGAATGATAAAAACTGAATTACATGTTAAAAAACTCTGCAAAAGTTTAAAGACAGGGTGTTTCAAAGAAGAGAGAATAAAAGTGATCATGGGGGAAGGTGCTCATACAAGTTTTATTACTTCACCTTTATAATTAAAGATATACAAATATATATATGTGTGTGTGTATTTATATATATATATATATATATATATATATTTTTTTTTTTTTTTTTTTTTTTTTTTTAGACAGAGTCTCACTTTGTCGTCCTGGGTAGAGTGACGCCCTGGCATCATACCTCACAGCAACTTCAAACTCTTGAGCTCAAGTGATTCTTTTGCCTCCGTCCACCAAGTAGCTGCGACTACAGGCACCCACCACAATGCCCAGCTACTTTTTTTTTTCCTCTAGATTCAGGGTCTCACTCTTGCTCAGGCTGGTCTGGAACTCTTGAGTTCAAGCAACCCACCAACATTGGCCTCCCAGAGTTTACTGGGATTACAGATATTGAGCCACTTCACCCAGCCAAAGGTACACTCAGTCTATGAGATCATTAGCTATTTAATTCATGAAACCATCTTGAATATACAGCACTGGTATAGATCTCCATACTGCTGAATTTTTAGGTGACATTCCCTGTACATTCCTTCCTCTTATGAACAGTTCTGCTAAAGATAACATGTTTAGAAAGTAAGTCTAACCTATAAAATATTGTAAGCAAAATGTAGAAAGAAGTCTCAAATTTCAGTTATTACTAATTCTTTAAACAAAATTTCATCTTATCTAAGTTCATATAAACTGAATGACAGTAATATCTCTCACTGTAATGTTATTTTTCCCTAAGCATAACCTAGGTATCCCAGTGTGTACAGATTTTACAATCCTCAAAAAAATGGTAAACATGTAGATAACAGGTATCTAAGAGTTTACAGTGAAATTAACAGTTCAACCCTTAAATCAGTCTCCAAAATAAAACTATTTTTTAAAAATTACGGAAGGCTGGCTCTGTGCCTGTGGCTCAAGTGGCTAAGGCGCCAGCCACATACACCCGAGCTGGCGGATTCGAATCCAGCCCGGGCCTGTCAAACAACAATGATGGCTGCAACAAAAAATAGCCGGGCATTATGATGGGTGCCTGTAGTCGCAGCTACTTGGTGGGCAGAGGCAAGAGAATTGCTTAAATCCAGGAACTGGAGGTTGCTGTGAGCTGTGATGCCATAGCACTCTACTGGGTGACAGTTTGAGGCTCTGTCTCAAAGAAAAAAAAAATTACGGAAGGCAGCCCAGGTGCGGTGGTTCTTGCCTGTAATCCTTGCACTCTGGGAGGCTGTGGTGAGTAAACTGCCTGAGCTCACAGGTTCAAGACCAGCCTGAGCCAGAATGAGACCCCCATCTCTAAAAATAGCCAGGAGTCATGGCTGGCTACTCCCAGCTACTTGGGAGGTTAAGGCAACAAAATCATTAAGCCCAAGGGTTTGAGGTTGCTTGAGCTGTGACATCACAGCACTCTGAGAGTGACAAAATAAGACTCTGTCTCAAAAAAAAAAAAAAATTATAGAAGGCTAGCCAGGTATTGTGGTGGATGCTTGTCGTCCCAGTTACTTGAGAGGCTGAGGCCAGAGGACCACTTGAGTCTAAGAGTTTAAGGTTACTGTAAGCTATGATGCCACAGCACTCTATCCAGGACAACAGAGACTATGTCTCAAAAAAAAAAATTATGGAAGGTATTTGCATGTACAAACTTCTATTGGCTATTACTTGTTTCAAAAGCACTTTGGCAGGGAGCAATGGCTTATCTTGTAATCCTACCACTTTGGCTTCTGTGTATGATCTTCAAGGCAACACTCTCCACAAACATTGGTACCTATGTAAGATCTGGCCTGATATATCACAACGGAGGTGGTCTGTGGCCTACTATAGAAAGGTATGTACTAGGAGCACTGCAAACACTAGATTATGAATACTATTTACTATCTGTACTATAGATACATAAAAATAGGTTTTAATTATTTAAGTAAATAGCTAATGGTCTCTCAGCCCAGGTAACTATCAGAACTTCTGAAAGTTAATACTCATTTCAGTTGTGTGAGGTACTTAAAATCTGGAATCTGAGACTTACCTTTTAACTAAGTATGAAAGTATGAAAGGAAGATGGACCCGTGACATAATTTAAACTTAAACTTTACAATTGGGCAATTTAAACAGAAATATGTTGATGATTAACCAGTATCAGAGAAGTAGGTAGAAATAATTTATTTCTACTATTCTGTGACATTAAAATGTATATGGTGGCCACAAAGTTCATGCACAAACTTTAAGCTGTTATCTAGTTCTCTTACTTTCAATGATTTATTTGGGACTGCTCAATGGTATCTGTTCATCTTTTTCTGCAAGAATTCTAAAGTTAGGATGCATTTGAAAAATCTCTTACCCTTTTCTTCTTGTCTGATATGTGCAAGTGTTAATTTAATCATTCAAATAAATCTCTCTTATTTGGTGGTTTTCTCAGGTATTTTGTTTTAAACAAAAATCTTATTAAATGATCATTACTTACAGTGTTATAAAGTTTATCAAATTCTGCATATCTCCTGAAGACAAACCATTCACTCCTGCCCACTGAGACCAGAACTTTATAAACCTGTGGAAAGAAAAGTAACATAATGAAACAAAATTTAATTGCAAAAAACCCTACTAGCTATTTAAATATGTGAAAATCTGTTTTCATATCCATGACACTGATATATACTGTGATTCTGTAAGATACATAAGCAGATCATCTAAAACACTTATATCTTGACAGAAGGTGATATTCTATTTTTAAAATGTTGCTGGGCATGGTGACTGATGCCTATAATCCTAGCACTTTAGGAGTCCGAGGCAGAAAAATACCTTGAAGCCAGAAGTTTTTTAAGACCAGCATGGGCAACAGCGAGACCCATCTCTATTAAAAATTAGCCAGACCAGTTGGGACACACTTGCAGCTCCAGCCTCACAGAGGGGTGAGGCAGGATTGCCTGAGCTCAGGAGCTACGACAATGCCACTGCACTCCAAGGTGGGCAATAGAATAAGACCTTGTCTCCAAAAATATTTTTTAGAAGTTGTAAAATATTTCTATAATTTTTCAAAGACTAACACTGTGTTTACTGTGAATTTTCTTTGAAAATTACAGAAATATTTCTCTGTGCTCATTATTTAGAGCTATTAAATTCTATGATTTTATCATTCTTGCTTCATATTTTTCCCCAAGAATAAAATATTATAGAGTCAATTGATGTCATTTTCCTCTCTTCTTCCTCAGGCATTGTTTTTTCTTTAGAGACAGAGTCTCACTTTGTCACCCTCAGTAGAGTGCCATGGCATCACAGCTCACAGCAACCTCCAGCTCTTGAGCTTAGGTGATTCTCTTGCCTCAGCCTCCCAAGTAGTTGGGACTATAGGCACCCACCACAATGCTTGGCTATTTTTTTGTTACAGTTTGTCTGGGGTCGGGTTCAAAGCCATCACCCTCAGTATATGGGCCAACGCCCTACTTACTGAGTCACAGGTGCTACCCCCTCAGCCATAGTTATTACTTTGAAATTATAAAGTATTTTCAAAGTGATGCCTGGCATACAGTAAACCATTATTAGTCCCCTTTCTTCCAGATCATCTTTTAAACACTGTATTTCAAGCTAAAAATTTATCCTCAGATTTCTTAGTTCCATCCTACATGCATTTAATATCTTCATACATAATCTCATATAACCATAATCAAGCCTATGAAGTAAGCAGAACAAATATTACACCTTCCACTATTCCCCTACTGTACATGAGGAAATGACAGACCAAAAATTTATGTAACTTGCCCAAGTTCACAAACTTAATAAAAAAACATAAAACTGAGACTAAAATCTAAATCTAATTGTCCACCCACAAGAACCAGTATCAATTAAAATATAGGATTAACCCTCATAATTCATTCCACAGGTACTATCAGAATATAATTCAACATACTATGGTAAGAAAAGAGTTTGGAATGCCAAAGGTCTTGTACCATTTCTATTTTTTTTTTTTTTTTTGAGACAGAGCCTCATGCTGTCCCCCCTGCCCCGGGTAGAGTGCCGTGGCATCACAGCAACCTCCAACTCCTGGGCTCAAGCAAGTCTCCTGCCTCAGCCTCCCAAGTAGCTAGGACCATAGGCGGCTACTTCTTGGTTTGCAGCGTCATTGTTGTTTGGCAGGCCTGGGTTTGGTGAGCCACAACAAGGCCCGGCTATTTTTTGGTTGCAGCCATCGTTGTTTGGCAGGCCTGGGCTGGATTCGAACCCGCCACCTTAGGTGTATGTGGCTGTTGCCTTAGCCACTTGAGCCACAGGTGCCGAGCTGTCTTGTACCATTTCTAAAGGGAAAATAATAAGAATCCAGGTATATGAGTAAAGTCTAGATGATATTGGCTTGAGTTACCAATCTTACTATTTTATAATGATGATGAGAGGAAAGAGCTATGATTTGCTCTGGAGTTTATGATACAATTCTCCACAGTCTGTTAAACAAGTTAAAAGAAGAAATAAGATTTACTTCAGAAGACAGACATACTAAAGTGAATAAACTATCTCTTCCCATGAAAGATAGGTAACCTATACTCACAAGTTCATATTTAGATAATATTATGTGGAAAACATCTCTCTGATACCGTAGGTGATACTATACATGAATCCTGTAGTACTGTTTAAACTTTAAAATATGGTCACATTGGGTCACACCTGTAATTCTAGCAGTTTGACAGCCCAAGGGAGGAGTATTACTTGAGGCCAGGAGTTCAAGATGAGCCTGGATGAACATAGTGAGACTCTGTCTCTACAAAAAATTTTAAAAATCAGTCAGGCATGGTGGTGTGTGCCTACAGTCCTAGGTACTTGGGGGACCGAACTGGGAGGATTGTTTGAGCCCAGCAATCCTGCAGTGAGCTGTGATGGTACCACTGCACTCAAGCCTGGGTAACAGAGAGAGAGACCTTGTTTGGAGGTGAGGGGAGAAAGTCATATTAAGAGCTCACCCACAGTTTCAGTGAAAAGGCCTAGAATGCAAAGCTATATCCTTCTGTGAAAGAGGGGAAAAGGTCTCACCAGGAAGGTGAGGCAAACAAAGGTACTGATATCGGTCACCCGGGCAAGGAATGCGTCCATTCAGATGGACAGGAAAAGAGGGTAATACACAAGGGGGTAATATGGCCCTTTGGGTCTTAGGCAAGATGGCATCAAGTTGTTTAGGAGAAGCTACTGGATGAAAAATATTAGAATAAGTCGTAATGGCTTGGACCCTGTGGCACAATGTCCAGCCACATACACGGAGGCTGGCGGGTTCAAACCCAGCCAGGGCCAACTGCAACAAAAAATAGCCAGGCATTGTGGTGGGCGCCTATAGTCCCAGCTACTGGGAGGCTGAAGCAATAGAATCATTTAAGCCCAGGAGTTTAAAGTTGCTATAAGCTGATGCCACAGCACTCTACCAAGGGCCACATAGTGAGACTCTGTCTCAAAAAAAAAATAGACTATGTAGTAAGATGATACTCCCCAAATGGCAAGAATGCAAAAGTGGAGGGTAAAGGCCCTAGCCAAGGTGCTAGTGAAGCTGACTGAGACTAAACAACAGATTTCTCTTACACAGCACTCAACATCAGCAGACAGTCCTAGAAACAGAATTGCTACAGGAAGATTAAAACACTTAGGCCATTTGACGGAGTTTCTTGAATTGTTTGTGCTGACTTCCTGGTGAGAAGAGCAGGCCTTGGAAAGGTCAGATGCCCCCTCACACACTCCACCCCACCCCCACTACCCAAGTACAGCCAAGGCCAAAAGCAAGTCTAGGCTCCAGGCTGGAGCAGCTTCACCATAAATATATTTACAGGAAATAAGATAAAGCTTTACAGGAAATAAGATAAAGCTTCATGAAGCCATTGATAGTATGCTTTGTAAATACATGCTTATTAAGTTCTAATAAAAAGTCAATAAGCAAAACAACACCTATTTAAATTCCTAAAAATACTTTCATTTGCGAAAAACAAGATTTCTCAAGCAGTGAATACTTACTACGTATGAAATGATCTTACTTATTTTTAGGTATTTCCTTACTGTCTGTCCTGCCCCACTAGAATGTCACTCTTACTATCCCCTGTATCCCCAGTGCATAGAACAGTGACTAGTATAATACAGAAATTTACTGACACTTTGTCAAACTGGATTGAGTCAAGGCACCATAGAATGTAATGCATTTCTCTGTTAGAAGTCTACCAGTATACCAGAGGTATACAAAAGAGTCTATTTTTGTTTCTCAGTATAACATAGGCTTCTGGGCCTGCTGAGGCTGGACAGAGTCCCGTCGGCGGTGGGATCCATATGCACTGACTAGAATCACGTTTCTGAGGACTGAAGACTACACTGTAGTGATCAGCAAATAACCTGTGAACCAGTACTACTTTTTATTCAATAGCAAGTCAACAAATATTCATTTAAACTTTTACTACCTCTGTTCTAAGGGGATGGTCAAATAATAGTGAGGGACATCTTTGCTTCAAAAGACCTTGCATTCTAGTCAGGGAAAGCACACAAAATATGTCAGATGGTGATAAAGGCTATATAAAAATTAAGTAGGAGCCTGGCGCAGAGGCTCACACCTATAATCCTAGCACTCTGGAAGGGCAAGGCTGCTGGATCCCCTGAGCTCAAGAGTTTGAGACCAGCTTGAACAAGAGCAAGTCCTCATCTCTAAAAAAAAAAAAAAAAAAAAAATAGAAGAACTAGCTGGGCATTGTGGCAGGTGCCTGTACTCTAGCTACTCAGGAGGCTAAGGCATGAAGATTGCTAGAGCCCAGGTGTTTGAGGCTGCTGTGAGCCATGGCACTCTACCCCAGGGCAATTGAGTGAGATTCTGTCCCCAAAAGAAAAAAATATTATAAGGAAGATATTACAAAAATTTCAGTAGAGTGTTCTTGACATGGGATCAGTGACTTCAAGAGTACATTAACCCCTGACAGTGCATACAAAATTATAAGCATGTGTCAAGATACCTGTGGATGCACATGCTCATCTTCTGGTAAGAGGATTAATCAAGCTGGGCATGGTGGCTCACACCTGTAATCCCAGTACTCTGGGAGGCCAAAGCAAGTGGACTGCTAGAGCTCAGGAGCTGGAAACTAGCCTAAGCAAGAGTGAGACCCCATCTCAACTAAAAATAGGAAAAACTAGCTGGATGTTGTAGTGCACACCTTTAGTCCCAGCCACTTGGGAGGCTGAGGTAGGAGGATCACTTGCACCCAGGAGTTTGAGGTTGCTGTAAGCTACAATGATACTACAGCACTCTACCCTAGATGAGGAAGTAAGACTCTGTCTTGAAGAAAAGAAAATAGAAGGGAAAGGGAGGGGAGGGGAGAGGCGGGGAGAAGAAAAGGAAAAGAAAAGGAGAACAGAAGAGAAGAGGAAAAGAAAAGATTAAATGAAGTTTAAGGATATATACAAGAATTCTACAAGAGGATATATAAAAAGGCAAAAATCTAAACTAAAAAAGGAAAATTTATTCCATCACAGTGGCCAGGGAAGACTCTAAAGAGGAAATATCATTTGAAAGAAGTAAAATCTGGATATGTGGAGATGGGGGAAGGGAGTGTTCTAGGTTAGAAAAGAAAAGCAGAAATGAAAATATTCTCTATATTCATTTCTTCCCATATGCTTTGTGTTACATACTTACAGTGAACCTCTTCTTTTTCTCTCTGTGTTCATCAGAGCTGGGAATGCTTACACTTGGGCAGCTTTCCTTGTAGTCCATGGTATAATCTCTTTGAATTTAATGCTTCAAAAGGACACCAAAAAATGAGTCCGAAGAAATAGTCAGCAGATGACAAACCCAATTAACTAATCCAAAATATAAAACCTCTTGAAGTAATGTTCAAATTCCATCATGCAACCTTAACCAACAGAAAAAAAGAAAAAGAACTGATTAGCAAAACAATTTTTTAAAATACTATGATTTGTCATTCCTGTGCCTAGAATCCATTTTATGTTTATTCCAGCAGGACTTAACTCTTGTTTCTAAGTCTCAGTCCACATTAGAGATGCAGTTTCTGTTATGTTCCTATCACTAAACCACAACAAAAGATTTACATCCCATCTATATTCCTTACTACTAGGAAATTTCGTAGGCTTATATACCACAGTTCATGTGAACTACAGGCTAATTCTCACCTAAAAAACTCTAGTTGGATGGACCAAAATATTTCAGACTTGTGGCATATGCTGAACAATTCAGATTACAATCCCATATAGTAACTATTTATCCATTTTACAAATGAAGCAACTGAGGCTGGGCTCCCATCTGTAATCCTAGTACTCTGGGAGGCTGAGGCAGGTGGACTGCTAGAGCTCAGGAGTTCTAAACCAGCCTGAGCAAGAGCAGACCCCGTCTCTAAAAATAGCCACAGGTGCGCATCTATAGGCCCAGCTACTCGGGAGGTTGAGGCAAGATGGTCACTTGAACCCAGGAGTTCGAGGTTGCTGTGAGCTATGATGCTATGGCACTCTACCCATGGCAACAGAGAGATACTGTCTTAAAAAGAAAAATAAAACCCCCCCACACAAAAAAAACAAAACAACAAATGAAGTAACTGAGACACAAAGAGGTTTGTGTTTACACAAATTTACACATCCAAGATCTTAACCCAGGCTGTCTGGCCCTAGTCCTGTACTATGTTGCATTTTATTACCTGAGTGTGTTTGTTATACACTGAATACCTGGTTAAAGACATTACAGTATATCTTCAAACATAAGACACGCAGTATGTTAGTATTATCCCACCCTTGAACAAGGAGTATGAGATGACACACTGGTATCACCTCTGCTACACAGAGCAGCCCATACTCTCTGATGACACACAAAGCAATACTTTTCAAAATATCACTTCACCTGGATAATTTTCCTTGATTATTTGTTTCAGGAAATCACTCTAAGATAGTGGTTCTCAACCTGTGGGTCGCGACCCCTTTGTAACAATGAAAATATATTTTGCATGTCAGATATTAACATTATGGTTTATAACAGTAGCAAAATTATAGTTATGAAGTAGCAACAAAAATAATTTTATGGTTGGGGGGTCATCACAACATGAAGAACTATATTAAATAGTCGTGGCATTAAGAAGGTTGAGAACCACAGCTCTAAGAGATCTGACCACTGTAAATGTCAGCTCATAACTTTACAGGTATAATGAGTTTTAACTGATTTAAGAGTACTTCCCTTTGAGATGATTTAAAATTGACCTTGTTGGGTTTGCTGCTGCAAATGCATTAATGAAGAATTTATATGTAGCTGAATTCCTGGTTAGAAAATATAAATACACAACTGACTCTCCCTTAAATGCAGTATGCGGCATCTGTCTATACGAGATACAGAACCCACATCAGCAGCCACTTCGGCCCCATTAGACCAGGGCAGCACCCACTATGGCCCTACCTACCCATCCATGGCCCCTGTCACAGCTTTCGCATGAGAGCAGGTAGAACCCACTTTAGCCCATCCTTCTTCACTGTCACAGAGAGGGTAAAGGTTATGAGCTACATTTTGTACACCTCTCCCTTGAGAGGTGTGGAACTCAGAAGGGAGTAGGGCCCACCGGTACTTTATTATATATGAGCTTGAATATCTGTCTATGCCTGTTGCGCCACAGCACACAGGAACAGCATTCCAGGAAAACATCAGGCCTCTTCCCTCTGGAAGAAACATTAAGGTATTAAGCAGCATCAGGAATAAAAAAGAGGAAGAGCTGTAGGCAGGACAAGCTGTTTCGTACAAGGTGCCCAGGGGATGTCTAAGAGCACAGGTACAACAGGCAGTAAAGTGTAGAAACCTACACCCAAGGTATGCACTCAAACCTAGGCCAGAGGCTCCAGGGAGGCAACAGAGTTAGATAATCTCCACTGATGCTTCCAGATTCACTCTTTTCTGCCCTGCTGCATGCCCAGAAGCTGATCTCTATGGACTACACATCAAGGCAGGCCACCTCTTTGCCCTTGGCTTCTGGCTGAGTTTAGCCAATGCCAGGGACTAGCAGACCAGAGGGTAGGAGGAGCAAGATGCTAAGGTACTCTCCCTGGTCTCTTTCCAACACCAGTGTTTTCCCTGCCTAAGGGCACAGTTCCTACCAGGCAACCCCTCCCACAGCTGCAGCTGAAGTCCTCGGTGCAGTTTCCTGACGGTTAGTAAGAAGGGTGCTTCATCACGCCTTTCTGGTTCCTATAACCCTGCCCACACTATCTTAGTAAACAGTTCTTTGTGTGATTCCCTTCAATTACTTCTGAGTGTGCCATGTGACTAATGCAGTTAACTGTCACCAAGAATGACCCCAGAGAACAGGCTCAAAAATGAGATGCATATTTGGTAAGTGCCCTGACAACCTTCCTGTGGAGGGAGGGGATAGCACACAGTGACATCATGATCACTCAAAACCACCTTCTGTGCATGGTGTCAGGATGGAATGCAGGTAGAGGGCAGGGTGCTCAAAGTCCAAGCAGCTGGTGAAAACATGGACTGCGGTTGCTTCCGGCTGTCCTTGAGAATGTGCACAAACCAAGTGACAAATTGAAAGCTGTGAATTTCCAAAAATACGGGTGGAAAATCTACAGCTATTTGAGTGCTTTTAAAAAATAAAAAAAAAAGAATGCTTTATATCTTAATAGTTGCTAAGCTGAAAGGACTAAGGATCAAGCCTGGAGTTTGACGGTAAGGGCTGCAGAGCCAATTAAACACCCAACTCTGCAGAGTCTCTTGTGCTAACACAGGGTATGGGCCGAAAAGGAGAATAATGCCAAATCACAGATGTGGGCATGTGGGAAAACACAGGCAAGACTAAGAATGCTGAACCCCAAATTCAAATAAGCTTCCCCTACTGAAAGCAGCTACCTACACCACACCAAGGAGACCCACCTTCCCAACGTCCCTACCACCAATAAAACCCTTCCACATTGTTTCACAAGTGAATGTCAGTCCTCTTCACTAACTACTCCCACCCCCTTCATTGCCGTCTAACCCAAAAGAGCCTAGAAAGCCCTCTCTGGGAGAAGACTATATCTATACAAAACATTTGCACAATCTCAACAACTTTTACCAGCAAGAGTCTGGGGAGCACATATAGGAGTACATTCAAACCAAAAAGGACTAAATACAAGATTATTATGACCCTTTAAACAGCCATTAAGTGGTTTGGTGCCTGTAACTCCAGCGGCTAGGGCGCTATACACTGGAGCTGGCGGGATTCGAGCCCAGCCCAGGGCCTGCCAAACAACAATGAGAACTACAACCAAAAGAGAGCTGGGCACTGGGGCAGGCACCCACAGTCCCAGCTACTTGGGAGCCTGAGACAAGAGAATGGCTTAAGCCCAAGAGTTTGAGGTTGCTGTGAGCTGTGACACCACCGCACTCTACAGAGGGCAACACAGTGAGACTCTGTCTCAAAAAAATAAAATAGGGTAGCACCTGTGGCTCAAAGGAATAGGGCGCCAGCCCCATATACTGGGAGTGGTGGGTTCATGCCTGGCCCCAGCCAAAACTGCAAAATAAATAAATAAATAAACAGCCATAAGTGTATATTGTTGACCTTTCTCCAGACCCTTTCCAAGAGACCTATAGCAACTCCCAAGGGTGACTGTCCATTGTAGAAAGGGAAATTTATAATCCTTCTAAGGGTCACTGGATACCAGCTCTAAACTGACACATCACTGGGGACCAAGACATGGTCTCCCAGTCTGAGTGGGACTTCCAGGGATAAGGGAAGATATAAAGTCAGCCCTAGTGTCTCATAGTGGGTCCAACGGGACCAGAGGCTCAACTTGTGCTTATTTCCCTAGTCCTAGAATTTTTGTGGAAATAGATATACTTAGTATCTGATCAAATGCCTACACTGGTTCCCTGTCCTATGTCATAAAAGCAATGATAGGAAAAAGGGCCACGAAAAATCCCTGGAACAGTCTCCCCTCCCCACAGTAAGAAGTAACCCCAAATTATATCACATCCCTGGGAGAAAGTCAGAAATCAGTATTGCTATCAAAAATTTAAAGGATGCAGGGGTGTTAAATCCTACTATAGCCCCATTTAACTTGCCCATTTACCCTGACCAATGCTGGAAAGATCTTAAAATATGACTATGGATGACCACAATTTTTTTCTTTTTTTAATGAGACAGCGTGTCTTACTTTGTCACCCTCGGTAGAGTGCCGTGGCATCATAGCTTGGAGCAACCTCAAACTCTTGGGCTCAAGCAATCCTCTTGCCTCAACTTCCCAAGTAGTTGGGACTATCAGCACCCTCCACAACGCCAGGCTGTTTTTAGAGATGGGGTCTTGCTCCTGCTCAGGTTGGTCTAGAACTCCTGAGCTCAGGCAATCCACCCACCTCGGCCTCCCAGAGTGCTAGGATTACACCCAGCCATCACGCCCAGCCCTGATTACCACAATTTTAATCAGATGCAATATCAATTACAGGTTATGATTCTAAATGTGATGTACTTTCCTGGGGAAAATTAGCATAACCCCGTATCTGATATATGACTATTGACCTGGTAAATGCTTTCTTTTCTATCACCATCAGTAAGAACCATGAGATGCAGTTTGCCATGAAACGGCAGAAAAAGCAGTATGCCTTCATTGTTTTACCTGAGGGCTATGTCTGCATTGTCATAACACAGTCTTGGAGGGACCTTAATCATCCTGTTAACCCACAGTCACCCCACTGGTCCATCATAGTGATGGCATTATCTTAAATGGACTTGATGAACAAAAACGTTAGCAAGTACCTGGGACACCAATGCTAGACACACAACAAACCAGAGGATGGGAGCAAAAAGCCACTGGAATTCAGGAATCTGCCACTTTAACGTTTTCTAGGGTTCTGGTCTGGGATAGGGTACCACATCTCAGGAGAGAGAAATTACTACACCTTGGATCACATCCACTGAGGAGGCAAAACAACTTGTGAGCTTCACATTTGGAATGCCAGTCTGACCCATTTACTGGGTAACCCATAATGCTGACAATTTTAATTGAAGCCTGTTCCAAGAGAAGGTTCTACAGCAGACGTCCTCAAACTACGGCCCGCCAAGGACATTTATCTGGCCCACCGGGTGTTTTTGCCACCGCGGCCTGTCCTGCTTAGCAGCCGACTCATCCTGGGGCCCGCAGTCCAGCCCTCTAACGTCCTGAGGGACAGTGAACTGGCCCCCTGTTTAAAACGTTTGAGGACCCCTGTTCTACATCAATGAAAGCAACCCTAACTCTTGAGCCTGTGCCTTAGCACACCTAACAGTACTAGAAATGCCATGGCAGACACGAACAAGTGAAGGAAGCTCTGATGAGCTCTCACAAGCACCAAGAAAAGAGTAAGAGTTATAGACCCCTGAAGGTTTGCCATAACTATTGTCCATTTGGTTCCTGGCTTACTACTAGGCCCACATAGAGATTAGATGCCTGCCTATGGAAAATCAAGAGGCTGTGTGATAAGCATTCCCCAATATGAACAGAATATTATCTGAATTACCGAATCACAAAACTGTGCAAGTACAGACAGCAGCATTTCACTCAGTACAGTAAAACAAGACTAGGCTGCGTACAGTGGCACACACCTGCAGTCCCAGCTACTCCGGAGGCTAAGGTGGGAGGATTACTTGAGCCCAGGAGTTCTGGGCTATGGTGTACAGTAGCAATGGTGTCTGTGCTAAGTTCAGGACCAACATGGTGACCTCCTGACAGTGGGGGACTGCCAGGTGGCCCAAGTATGAGTGAACAGGCCCATGTCAGAAACAGCAGGCTATGGATTGGGAGCTGCTGTGTTCCTCTCTAAAGTCATAGCCCCTGTAAGGCAGTCCCATGTCTTGTGACTACAATTCTTTTGGAAGGAAACGCTACAATTCTCTACCAGGTATCCTTGAACAAATTTAAATGATCTGACCCCTAGTTTCCTTATCTAGAAAATGGAGTTAGTAACACTGACTTCCTAAAGTGCTTTAAAGATTCAAGACAATTATAAAGGCTAGGCAGGCATAATGGCTCACACCCGTAATCCTAGCATTCTGGGAGACCAGGGCAGGAGGATCATTTGAAGCCAGGAGCTGGAGATCAGCCTGAACAAGAGTAAGACTCCATATCTACAAAAAATAAAAATAAAAATAAGTCAGCCAGCCATAGTGGTACAGGTCTGTAGTTACAGCTACTGAAGAGGCTGAAGCAGAAGGATTGCCTGAACTCAGGACTTCAAGATTGCAGTAAGTAGTAATGAGGCCACTGAACTCCAACCGGGGCAACAGAACAAGACCATGTCTCAAAAACAAACAAAAAAAAAGTGTAGAAGATCTAGTACTATATAGGTTACCAATAAATCATATTTAAAATATATCAATTTGTTTTGAATTAATTTTCATTTCCTTCAACAAATATTGAGCACTCATCATGCACTAGGCAATAAAAACAGAGAATATCCTAACCTCAAAGAACTTAACCAATAGGGAAGACTGACAAGCAGCTTACAAATTTATTAAGTGTGATGCTGTGTATGTGCAGGTCCACCAAGAGAGCACTGGGAAGGGGGACAGCCACAGACTGTCACCTGTGTTAAGCTAAAAATAAAGCCAGGCAGGTATGGAAGCATAAGTTTGAAAAAATATCACACATAAAAAAATATGAAAAAATATCACACTCAACTGTCTCTGTGAAGAAGAGACAAAATCATATGTTGGAAATGAGGTTGCTGCTGTGAATGAAAACAGAGAGGTTAAATCACTTGCCCAAGTTCATATCCAACTAACAAGCAACAGAGTTACTATTCAAATCCAAATCTGTCCAACTAAAATCTGCAAGTGCTGGTTTGCTGTACCACACTGCCTCTCCCTAAGAAAGATGTTCCTTTCCTTTAAGCCACATCAAATTGGCAACTAATATTTAATATTCGGTGGCTAAAGTTATCACAAGCCAAACTATACTTTACATGTGTTAAGCTGGTTGCTCCTCTCAACAGTCCTACTGTAGAAAAACTGAGGGGCAACTGAAGCAAGAAAAGACAACATAACCAGCCCAAGGTGCAAAGTCAAGATTTGACTTCCGGGCTTCTACTAAATATGCCACAATGCCTCCACAGGATGTGCCATACAGTCCTCTGGGAACCAGTGAAGAACCCTCCTCAGCAGCTGGGACTACAGGTGCCCACTACAATGCCCGGCTATTTTTTTATTGCAATTCTTATTGCTGTTTTAGCTACCCGGGGCCGGATTTGAGCCTGCCACCCTTGGTATATGAGGCTGGTGCCCTACCCACTGAATGGGGCCACCCGAGAATTCAGTTTTTATTTTATAAACTGAAATTCTGAAAAATCATCCTCTGGACAGGCAGCCGAATAAAACAAAATAAGAAGGGGACTGATATAAAATCCCATAACTAAGAAAGAAAAGCTAAACTGTTCATGTGGGAATAAAAATCAGAATTCTTAGGCCAGGTATGGTAGTTCATGCCTGTAATCCTAGCAGCCTGGTGGGCTGAGGCAGAGGATTCAAGCTCCTGATTTGAGCTCAGAAGTTCAAGACCAGGCTGAGCAAGAGCAAGAACCCATTTTTACAAAAAGTTAAAAAATTAGCTGGACATGGGGATGCACAGCTCTAGTCCCAGGAAAGGACTCAGGAGATGAGACAAGAAGATCACTGGAAACCAGGAATTTGAGGTTGTAGTGAGCTGTTATGATGCTACTGACACTTTGCTCAGGTGACAGAGCAAGATTGTTTCAAATAAAAAAAAAAGTAACTCTTGGAAAGGTTCATAGGTATGTGGTATATATAAAGCTTTTCAAGAGGGACAGGGAAAGGGTCTGCCTTCAGTCTCCTGGAGAACTAGAAAATAACCTTACAGATTGGTCCTCAGGGGCAGCTGGCTTGCCTGGGGCTAGATCACATGGCTTCAAGGAGATGAAGTTCATGAGCCGCTCACCCAAAATGGAAGGTCTAACCTTACTATCCAACTCATGAATCAACTCAGACACATCCAATAAGACAGACAGAAACAGCTCAGGTGGCAGCATGACTTTCAGAGAACAGCTGAGTCTTAGGAGGGGCAGGGAATTTACAGGGGTAATATAACTGCTAATAAATACTATTATATAAATATGATTCTCATCTGGAGGCAACTTTGCCCACAGAGGATATTTGGCAATATCTGGAGACTGTTTGGGTGTCACCACTTGGGGAGTGAGGGATGACACTAAGCACCTATAATGCACAGGACTCTCTGCAACAAAAAATCATCTCACCCAAAACGTCACCAGTGCTGAGGCTGAGAAACTAACCTCACATCTCACATCCATGAATCCTGATAGCTACCCCTAAGAAGCTGAAGAAGAAATGTAGACTTCAGTACTTCCATATGGCCACATAACTGTGGGTGACAGCACTCTGTCTTAAGCCCAGCTCACACACCCTGTCCCTTGATTTCTTTTGCTACTGTTGCATGTGTCCACTTCTAAATCATCTCTGCAAATCAAAAATGAAGAGAAGACAGCACGTGGTATCCAACAGTCGATAAGGTTACAGACAGAAGGCCACGCACAGGAAAAGCAAACTTCTGATTCTGCCAGCAGGAGGGATCAAAGTCTGTGTGACACTAAGTCAGCAGTGGCCCCTGCCTTCCCTTTCTTGAAACACCACATGTAAACATCTATCTCAACGAGACTTGGTACAGAGCAGGCTCAGTGTTGCTCCACCACAAGAACAACCAATAAATCATGACATAAAGAGTATACAAGAAAGGGTGCTGGCTCGGTGCCCGTGGCTCAAGTGACTAAGGCGCCAGCCACATACACCTAAGGTGGCGGGTTCGAATCCAGCCCTGGGCCCACCAAACAACAATGACAGCTGCAACCAAAAAATAGCCAGGCGTTGTGGCAGGTGCCTGTGCTGAGGCAGGAGACTCGCTTGAGCCCAGGAGTTGGAGGTTGCTGTGAGCTGTGATGCCATGACACTCTACCCAGGGGGAAAGCTTGAGGCTCTGTCTCAAAAAAAAAAAAAAAAGGGTGCTATCAAGGATATGAATTTTAGAAAAGGAAGCAAAGTTAATCTCTTTTTTAAAAAAGCATTCATATACTTAAATCTTTTTTTTTTTTTTTTTTTTTGAGACGGAGCCTCAAGCTATCCCCCTGGGTAGAGTGCCATGGCATTACAGCTCACAGCAACCTCCAATTCCTGGGCTCAAGCGAGTCTCTTGCCTCCGCCTCCCAAGTAGCTGGGACCACAGGCGCCCGCCACAACGCCCGGCTATTTTTTGGGTGCAGCCGTCATTGTTGTTTGGCGGGTCCAGGCTGGGGATTCGAACCCGCCACCTTAGGTGTACGTGGCTGGCGCCTTAGCCGGTTGAGCTATAGGCGCCGAGCCACTTAAATCTTTTTTCATTGGGAGGTGTAAAAAGTAACAGTATGGGTGAAACTCCAGGACAGAAAACTTCCCCAAATTCTTATGTTAGACTTTTGTTGTTCCAAATACTGGTTAAAACAGATGGACCTTAAAGCTTTTTTCCCTTCATCATTGTGTCCATCTTTTTGTCCACCTTAGGCTAATTATTGCCCTGGATCTTGTCCATCTTTATTCCAGGGCAGCCAAAAGGATTTTTTTTAAATAAAAACATCAAAGATTCTTTTAACTCTAAAAAAATAAGCACAGTTTCTGCAACTCATTTCCTTTACACATCATAAAGTCTGTTTGACACTGACTGGTGAACCCTACCCAGATAAGAAGGTAAGAACATCCACTCCTAACTAATACAGCAGTCAGAGAAATAAGAACAAGCCTGGAAGGAAGGAAAGAATTAGGCCTGTAAGTGTTATAAGGGGGATACGGAACAGCAGGAACGCTCATTCACTACTCGTGGGAACGCTAAATGCTACTCTGGAAGGCAGTTCCTGGTTTCTTACAAAACTAACATACTCTGAACCACTCAGTCCAGCAATCACTCTCCTCAGTACTTACCCAAGGGAGTTAAAAACCTATGCCCACACAAAAACCTGCACAGGGATGTTTATAGCAACTTTATTCAAAATTGCCAAAACCTGGAAGCAACCAACAACGATCTCCTTCTGTAGATGAATAGATTAATAAACTGTAGTACATCTTGACAATGAAATGATCTTCAGCATTAAAAAGAAGTGAGCTATGCTCAAAAGTGGGAATTTTGATTTTGAGAGCACTGTCTACTATTTTTCTCCTTTGCTGGGAGGAAAGGAGAGAGGGAGAAGCTACCAAGCCATAAAAAGACATGAGAAACCTGGGCAGCGCCTGTGGCTCAGTGAGTAGGGCGCCGGCCCCGTATACCAAGGGTGATGGGTTCAAACCCAGCCCCGGCCAAACTGCAACAGCAACAACAACAAAAATAGCTGGGCATTGTGGCGGGTGCCTGTGGTCCCAGCTACTTGGGGGTCTGAGGCAAGAGAATCCCCTAAGCCCAAGAGCTGGAGGTTGCTATGAGCTGTGACACCACAGCACTCTACCAAGGGTGACAAAGTGAGACTCTGTCTCTAAAAAAAAAGACACTATATAAAAAAAAGACATGTAAGTACATGTACTCCATGAAAAAGGCCAATCTAAAAAGGCCATATACTGTATGAGCCCAACTATATAACATCTGGAAAAGGCAAAAAACTGTGGAGATAATAAAAAGATTGGTAGCTTCCAGAGGTTTGGGTGTTGGGAGTGTCAGGGAGAGACCGAGGCAGGACAAAGGGATGAACAGGCAACAAATTTTTAAGGCAGTGAAAATCCTCCGTATGGTACTATAATGGTAGATACATTTCATTATCCAAACCCATGGAATGTACAACACCGAGAGAGAATCCTAATGTAAACTATGGACTTTGAGTGATTATGATGTGCTAACAAAGGTTCATCAACTATAACAAATGTAACACTCTGGGGGGGGGGGATGCTGACAATGGGAAGCTGTATGTGCTTGGAGACAGTTATGTGGGAAAACTCTGTACTCTGCTCTTTATTTGGCTATGAATCTAAAACTGCTCGAAAAAATTAGTCCTTTAAAAAAAAAATTAAAAATGGCAGCCTGGGTGGGTCATGCTTACAATCCCAGCACTGTGGCATGGCAAGGAGGGAGGATCACTTGAAGCCAGGATTTCAAGACCACCATGGTAACATAGCAGGACCCTATCTCTACACAAAATTAAAAAAAAAAAAATTAGTTGTGTGTGGTGTGGCAGACACACCTGTTTTGCTAGATACTGAGGCGGCCAGGACAGATGGATCACTTCAGTTATAGAGTTTGAGGTTGCTGTGAGTTATGATTACACCTCCACACTCCAGCCTGGGTGCCAGAGCAAGACGTTGTCTTAAAAAAAAAAAAAAAAGAAAGAAAGAAAGAAGCTGGGGTAGTGCCTATGGCACAGTGAGTGGGGCACCAGCCCCATATACCAAGGGTGGTGGGTTCAAACCCAGTCCCGGCAAAACTACAACAAAAAAATAGCCACGCATTGTGGTGGGGCCTATAATCCTAGCTACTCGGGAGGCTGAGGCAAGAGAATCACTTAAGCCCAAGAGCTGGAGGTTGCTGTGAGCTGTGTGAGCTGTGATGCCCTATCACTCTACCAAGGGCGACAAAGTGAGACTTTTTCTCTAAAAAAAAAAAAAAAAAAGCTACATATATACTACTCTGGGCATGGCATGGAATAGCCCAAGGATTAGATAAAAACTCAAATAAGAAAAGGAATAAAGGAGCTTGGCACCTGTAGCTCAGCAGCTGGGGCACTGGCCACATACACTGGAGCTGGCAGGTTCAAATCCAGCCAAAACAACAATTGACAACTACAACCAAAAAATAGCTGGCCACTGTGGTGGGTGCCTGTAGGCCCAGCTACTTGGGAGGCTGAGGTAAGAGGATGCTTAAACCCAAGAGTTTGAGGCTGGGCAGCTCCTGTGGCTCAAAGGAGTAGGGTGCCAGCCCCATATGCCAGAGGTGGCAGGTTCAAACCCAGCTCTGGCCAAAACTGCAAAAAAAAAAAAAAAAAGTAAATAAAATAATAATAAACTAGAATAAAAGAAATTAAAAATAAAGTTTCAGGCTGCTGTGAGCTGTTGATGCCACAGCTCTCTACCAAGGGTAACATAGTGAGACTGTCTCAAAAAAAAAAAAAAGAAAAAGAAAAGGAATAAAGGAACTGGAGATGGGGATGGGGTCAGGGATTATTCACGAAAAGGGAAGAGACCATGTGAAAGGGTTTCATTTTAAGTTATTTTAAAAGCACCCTCCCAGGAAATTATAACCCCAAACTAACCAGTTACTTTACTGAAAGTCTACTGTAATAGTATATAATCTGTATCCACTTATTTCCGCCTAGCTCCAACCACATCTGAAATGTTTCAACAGAAACAAAGCACATCTTTGTCATATCTGTAAATTAAATTCACTGCAGAAAAGATTAAAAATCTAGCAGACTCTGCCAATGAAAGATACAGAGTAACATTCTCCCCTCTCCTCACACGTATCACAGGATGAACCAGTTACTTTTCCTGTTTTCCTTCTTTACTAATATATCCTTCCTGTAATTCCCATGCCACCCCCCTCAGATTTTTCCTTCATTCTGTACTCACAAAGAAGTCCCAGTTTTCCTAGGTTTATTACATGTCTTATGTGAAGTGCCTTTTATATTTCTTGATTCTTTATTTTAAAAAGTAATAGAGGAATTAAAAATAAAATACAGTATGTACGAAATAGCCAACATTGGGGCTAATGCAATATAGAACAGGGTGCAGGCTTGGCGCCTGTGGCTCAAGCGGCTAAGGCGCCAGCCACATATACCTGAGTTGGGGGGTTCAAATCCAGCTGGGGCCCGCCAAACAACAATGATGGCTGCAACCAAAAAATAGCCAGGCGTTGTGGCGGGCGCCTGTGGTCCCAGCTACTTGGGAGGTAGAGGCAGGAGACTCACTTGAGCCCAAGAGTTGGAGGTTGCTGTGAGCTATGATGCTCTGTCTCAAAAAAAAAAAGAAGAAGAAGAAGAACAACAACAACAACAACAGGATATACACAAAAACTTGAGAGGAATGTCCAAGTACCTCTACAAAAGTCATAAGTCTGCTGATTCCCTAAAACCAGCCTCATTTTATTATGGACGTTTAGAGTAAAGGACTGAGTAAGGAGATGGATGTGACCAGGGGGACAGGTCTTTGTTTTCCATATCAGAATCAAAACTGCCAGGATAAGGAGAAAGACCCTAACCTTACTTCAGCAATACCATGCCCCAACATTTGATCCACAATGAACAGGCAGGGATGGAAGCAGTGGCAGAAGGCTCTGTGCTTGCCTTCAATGCATTCCAAGGTTGCTCACTGTCTTGGGTCCCCAACCACAAGAACACCTAACCTATCCCAGCCCCCAAGCATTCCCATTTGAGGCACACTCCCAGCATATCTTCTAGGCAGATGTGAATACAAAACACTTACAAGGCTGATTCCTAGAAGGCTGTGATCACTGGCAAGAGTGATGGAGCCTGGGGTCAAGCTGGTCCTGACTGAGGAGGCTGGAAGAAGAATTCAGATTGAGGAGGCACACACACACACACACACACACACACACACAAACCTCCAAAGACAATGCTCTCACAGAGTCTTTGGGAAGACCTCCAACCTGCTCTCGGCTTCCATTCTAACTGCCTGCAATTCAATCTTCCTCAGTATCCATCGCAGTTTTTTAAAATCACTGCAATTTGATAATTTCACTCCCTGCTTAAACTCTTTCCATGGCTTCCCACTGTCTTTAGAATAAAAGCCAAACTCTGAAAATATTGCCAACCGACTATCTCCCACAAGGCCTAATCTCTGTCCACCTCTCCAGCTGCCCCCTCCTAGTCTATTTACTAGACTTTTCTAGCTTGGACACACACCAAGTCCCTTCCCATCTTCCGTCTTTCAGCCTCTTGTACAGATAGCCCCTTTGTGATGTTGTCCTCTCAGCTCTTCTCACTGAGGCTTTCGTTCAAATTCTTCTGACAAACTTCATGACCACCCTAAATAACACACTCTCTCCAGGTAATCATTGCATTTATGGATTGCATTTTCCTAGGTGTAGAAGTGTGACTTATTCATTGCCTTGTACTTTAGAGGCCCTAATAAGATATTTCATTTATTAATTCTACAGGTGAAGAGACACACTTGGAAATTCAACTTGGCAAAGTGTGCTAGTGAGATCTTCAAAGTGACCAGTGCCTCATCAGTCCCCTAAATCACCAATTTCTCCCTCTTTACTGGATTACTCCCAGTATAATATGTAATCTTAATAAAATTCTCCCTAAAAATACAGATTTCCTCATTTAATGATATTTACATACTGCTTATCATGTGCTGGGGACATAGCATTAGTCTGCAACCCCAACTTTATTTGCATCAATGATTCCATCTGCTAACACTTTTAATTAAGGCTTTTTAAAAATGAAGGCTTATACAGTAGGATAAAGAAAACTTCATTCCTCAGGTAAGTATTTGCTTTCAAAATTCTTCTAACAGTAAACTGTGTTGGTTAACACATTAGAAAAAATTTCCCAAAGCACATAAATTATTGTCAATTAATACTTAAATTATAATACTTTTTTTTTTTTGAGACAGAGTCTCACTCTGTCATCCTAAGTAGAATACCATGGCATCGTAGCTCATAGCAACCTCAAACTCCCGAGCTCGAGCAATCCACCCACCTCGATCTCCCAGAATGCTAAGATTATAGGTGTGAGCCACCACGCCTGGCCTATAATACTTATTTAAATTACACTACTTCATTTCAAATCCTGACCTTACATTGGGTATGCTATTGGTTAAGACAACTTGAAGAATTCTACCTTAATGTTTCAACATTTCAAAAAATTATATTTCCCTACTCTTTCTGATCAATAGAAACTGCAGCCTCATCCCAGGAATGGTAAACTAAATTTAGACCTATACCTGTAAGTACTCAAAATTAAGAACAAAGAAAGAAAGTTAGGTTAATGTATGCCCTAGGATGGGAAAACCCCAGGTAAGCTGTGGGAGAAAAAAAGGTAAAATAAGTGAAGGCAACATCTACACAAATTATTGAGTTAAGTTTTAATCTGCAAGTCACAAGTAAAATTAAAAGTTTTAATTGGAATATGTGCAAGGATTTATGTGTGATGTAAAATCAAGCAAAATGTGTTAAACCAAAAGTTGACATCAAACTTAATAAAGCTGAAAACTTCAACAGTAGTCAAACTCGGGCATCTTATATCAAACCACCTTTCTCTGAAGAACTAAAAGCTTCTGGCATTTAACTTCTCCATATATCCAAGACAATATATTAGAAAGAGGTATGAATATTTTTTAGATCAAACAAACAAAGGATAAAAGGTAAATCATGCAGGCCAGAGGGAGGAAAAAAAAGATCAGCCCTATCCAGCTTAGAAAACAAAGCAGAGAAACAGTATTATATGTGCCTAAAGACACAATAGCAAAATATAGTTTAAGAATAATACTCCAGGCTTGGCGCCTGTGGCTCAAGCGGCTAAGGCGCCAGCCACATACACCTAAGGTGGTGGGTTCGAATCCCCAGCCTGGGCCCGCCAAACAACAATGACGGCTGCAACCAAAAAATGGCCGGGCATTGTGGCGGGTGCCTGTAGTCCCAGCTACTTGGGAGCCTGAGGCAGGAGACTCGCTTGAGCCCAGGAGTTGGAGGTTGCTGTGAACATGATGCCATGGCACTCTACCCAGGGGGATAGCTTGAGGCTCCGTCTCAAAAAAAAAAAAGAATATTACTCCAGGCTCTACATCTGTAGCTCAAGCGGC
>CAUYTI010034373.1:0-22349 GCA_963575145.1 Galago senegalensis
TAAAGAAATAAAATGTGCACAAATGGAAAAGGAAGATGTAAAGTTACCATTTTGCAAATGACATGATCTCATATATAGAAAATCCTTAAGATTGCACAGGAGAACTGTAGGAACTAACCAAATTTAGCAAGGTATCAGGCAAATGAAATCTCAAGGGACTTCAAATATACAAAACAATTTTGAAAAAGAAAAGACTTGGAAAACTGACACTTCCTGTTCTTGAAACTCATTGTAAGTGCCAATAATCAAAACAGGGCAATAATGACATAGGCAGATTTAATGAGTAATGCAACAGTGAATACTGAGCCCAGAAATAAAGCTCCTCATGGATAGTGAAATGATTTTTGACAAGGGTGCCAAGACCATCCACTGTGAAAGGAGCATCTCTTCAACAAATGGTATAGAGACTATTGTTCATCCACATGTAAAAAAAATAAAGTTAGAGCCTGATATAACATCATACACAAAAATTAACATACAGCAATTTGAAGAGTCAGTACTAAATGTTAAGAGCCAGTACTAAAAAACTCATAGAAGAAAACATAGGAGGACAATGCCTATGGCATTGATTTTAGGATATAACACCAAAATCACAGGCTACAAATTAAAAGTAGGTCAACTGGATTACATCAAAATCTAAAAGATCTGTATATTTGAGGACACAACAGAGTCAAGGCAGCCTACGAAAATGAGAACATACCTGCAAATGCTATGCCTGATAAGGGGTTCACAGTTAGAATATATAGAGAACTCCTACATTTCGACAACAATAACACAAATGACCCAATTAAACAATGCGCAAAGCAATTGAATAGTTATTTCTCCAAAGATGATGTACAAATGGCCACCACATTCATGAAAAGATGCTCAACATTACTAATCATTAGAGTAATGCAAATCAAAGATGCAATGAAGAGGGTGGGCAGCAAGATGTCCAACCATATCGATCATTTGGCTGAGCTCTCCTAATGTAACTGGTGAATTAAAGAGATTCCAGCCATACCTGCATGGGGACTTTACCCAGGGTCATAGTTCAGGGAGCACAACAAGGTGGTGGAGTCCAGGATATATCATGTGATCCGGAGCAATGGAGATCTGACGAATTAGGCAAGTGATTGGAAGCTGGCAGGAATAGACCCCCCGCCAAGTCTAGGGACCAGAGGAAGCAGCTTTTTCTTATGGGGGGAAGCTGGGCATTGAGTAGAAAGCTTAAAAGACAGAGTGGACTTGAACAGTATACAGTAGCCAGATTTGAGTACTGATTGGAGTGTATTTGCCATTCGTTTGGTGGCAGGCAGGGCAGCCATTCTGGGAAGGTTACAACTGCCACAGGTCCACCATTGTGGGAATGTAGTGAGAAGGTTGTTAGGGTGGGCCTCTTATCAGGGGCCTACCACACCACTGTCTTAGTTCTGATTGCCAGGATCAGACCTCCACCCTTGGAACAGTCTGAGTGACTCCTGCACTCCATGACAACTGCTGTCAGGAGGCACCGTGAGACCTGCCTCTAAAGGATTCTGCAGAGCTTTAAGATCCCAACCCAGCCTGGTCTGAATTCTGAGGAAACAATCAGGCAATCACAAGGGCAACTAAGTTAGCAATAAGAACCACAGAGGTTACCCTCTCTGTCACCTAAAAAACAAAAGTATCACCTGGTGTGCAGGTGATATGTTGCAACATATATACATTCCTTTTAAAGGTGGTCTTTTCTGCTATATACAGATATGTGCCTCATTTTTTCTACTTCACTCTTCTCCATTCTCTTTTTTAATGGAGACTCTTCTACTTTTCTCATCTTTCTCATATATATTGTACCTGTAACAGCTAAGATAGTCCCTTCTTATTTTTTTTTTTTGGCCTGGCTTTCTTCTTTCTTCCCCTTTTCCTCTTCACTCTCTCTCCTTTATTTGAGACAACTGTATATAGCTGTGGTCTGATAGGGAGGTCACAGAATTAGTCTGACTCAAGGAGAACAAGACCTCATGGTCTAGGGAGCCCTTCCACTTTTGGCAGTGGGAAGACAATATTGACAAGTTCACACAACAGAATTTTTGTATTTCTTTTTCATTTTTACTTATTTTTTCTACTTCCTTTTGGCTTTTGCTCTTTTCTTTCACTTTCTATGTTTGGCAGAGGGATACTTTGGCTTTACTCAGGCTGGTAAGGAACTCATGATTTTGATTATCTCACCCAACACAGCCCCTCAAAATCCTTGCATTACAGGCATAGCCTTAGCACCGTGCCATTCAATATAATTTCTTTTATCACTCCTATTCTCTCTTCCTGTCTTCCTTCTCTCCTGTTATGCATTTTATTTCATGCCCTTCCCATTTTTCTTTTTCTTTTCTTTTTCTCGTTCCTTCTTTTTACTTCTTTTCTTTCATTTTCTCTTCTTTCCCTGCTTGCTCTTTATCCTTCTCTTCCTTTTGGCCTTATATCAAGAGGCCACTTCCAGACCTATGTTCTCAAATAAGGTAAATTAAAGCAAAGGAGGAAGTGAGAAGGAAACAGCAGGACATGGATGTGAACAAGAGAAAAGAACACAACAGGAGGAACAAACAAAAATTTGGGCAACGAGAAAAACCAAAACAGAGCAACTCTACTGAGGGACCATGAGGCAACTAACAGATTTCACATATAAAAAAATTATAGATTTAACAGGAAGAGAATTTAAAATATTGATGATAAAGACAATAAAGGGAATAGAGAAGAAAATACTAAGACATAACCAAAAGTCAGATGAGAGATCTGTAGAATATTGAAAGCTATGGTAGAGTTTGTATCCTTGGAAGTTTTAATTTATGATAGTCTCCTATGATATTTTCTACTGCAACTTTAGTTTTCCTGATTACTCTTTTACCCTTCTTGGGGCAAAGTAAAGATGGAGTAGGAAGTATCAAAAATAGATTACAGCATGGAGATGAAAGAACCTCACAGCTAGAGGATAAAGATTTTAAGTAAACCCAGGTACTCAAAGAGGCAGAAGAGAAGAGAGACAAAGCAGAACTCAGGGATCTCTGAGACTTCGGAAGTATTCAAACATATGAATAATAGAGATTTCTGAAGGGGAAGAAGATTGTCCCAAATGAATGGAAGCTCTGCTGGAGACTATCATCAATGAAAACTTCCCACATTTTACTAAAGATCCCAAATCCTTTTAGATGGATATTGAACTCCAGATATCTGGCCATAAAAACACACACCCCAAGCCCTAGGATTCCCACTTTTAGGGATACATGCAACAGAAATGCTCAAGTGTGTTCCCCAAAGGAAGGTGCACAGATGTTCTTAGCAGCACTGTAGAACAAACAGGCCCAAACTGGAAGGAACTGAAAAGTGCACAGTAGCCTGTGTAAATGTATTGCTCTAGATTCCCACAATGCATAATGCAATGTGGGTAAGGTTGTACAATGTGCAACAAGTGAGGAATCTCATTAACACTCTTGAGCTGAGAAAGCCAGGTACACAAGAGTTTATGCCCAGTGATTCCCTAATGCTATAGGTAAACTACAAATCAAGTTGTGCTGGTGGAAGTCAGGATAAGGGTTTTCCATGGGGGAGGGGCTAGACATTGGATGGGTTCTAGGAGATTTGGGGGGTGCTCATAATCTGTTTCTTGAACTAGGTAACCAGATACATTGTGTGATTAATATGTAGAGGAAAATATTGTAAATTACATATTCATGTGAATTATACTTAAATTAAACATTTCTAAGTTAGAAACCATCAGATTGTATATGAAGCCCAGGATGCAAGAGGGACCCTCAGCCTGTCGGGCCTTTCCCACCAAGGGAAAATTCATGATGACCATGTGGTTCTCCTCTTTGTGCAGGGAAGTTGTCACTGCTCAGCACTGAAGAGGCATCAGATTCAGAGCTGAGGCCCAGGGCTCCGGTATGTTCCTGGTGAGCTAACAACATGGCTATGTCCACCTGAGTGCCAGGATTACCATTGCTGCCTACCTGCTCCTCAAGGTAAGCTAAGGTTTCTACTGTTCACCTCCACTCTGCCTGCATTTTCTCTTATATGAATTATTCATTTAATTCACATTGACAAATTTGAATAAAACCCCCAATGGTTCAGAAGAAGAGCTTTTGGCATAACTCCCTGTCCCTAGGATTTTCTGCAGGAAGCAGGAACAGATACAGAATAGTAGAGCCTCCCCTACAGGGGACAGTGGTTGCTGACATCATAGGATCATGTGAGACAGAACGCACCTGCCAGGATCTCCTGAGGAAGGCAGGAATGTGGGTTCTTTAGGGTTTGAAATGTTTCCAACAGGGCTCAGGACAGAGAGTTGATTCTGTTCCATTCAACAGTTCTCCTTAGGGTTCCCACATAGTCCAAGGTTTTGGTCAGTGGCTTTTGGTGAGGTAGATTGAGTCCTCCTAGCACCTAAGTTCAGGGTGGATTCTACCCCTTACCTGATGTCCATGAATCTCACTCTCATCTTGAAAGAGAAGTCGTCATAGTGTGTGCACATGGAGCCTCAGATTCTGCACTCATCTTCCAAGGTTGCATCCAGGTGTGACATGCTCTGTACTTGAGATCTTTAATTTTACTGGGCCTCACATTTTCTCCCTGTAAAATGGCAATGAGATAGCACCTAACTGATTAGGTGAGGACTATCCTATCTTACGAAGGGAATGAGTTTAGAAAGCAGCCTGAGAGGTAGTGAGCACTCAGCGTTAGTCATTCAAACATGAAGAAAAAGATCTGGGCGTCTATCCAAGGGTGGTTGTCAAGACTTCCCACAAGGGCTGTACTTTCCACAAGTTCGTGCACAATATGCTGGTGCATGTACTTGTCACTTGTCATTTACTGCATTTGAACCTTGTTTGGTTCATGATAGGCCCAGAGAGGATAGTCTGGTACAGAATTACTGCTCCTGGAAGAGCTGCCCCTGGCCCCTGCCCACCCCCCTTGCTGAGCCTGGCAGAGTTTGTATTTCCCTACCACCCAGAGCCAGTCTGACAGACAGTAATAATCCCCATGGTTTGTGTTTTCTCCCTCTTTCTCATTAGAAGCAAGCTTAGTGACCTTAGCATCTTTCATCTCTACACCTCTAGCCCTGGGAATTACTGCCTGATACAGAACAGACACCTACAGAGGATAGTTTTATGTACAATAAGCCAGTGAGGAAGTATGCGCAGGTTCACCCAGCCAGAACTGAACTAAGGCCTCCTGACATCCAGAGGAAACACAGTAGGCCCTCACAGATATCTTCAGTGACCAGAGGCCCAGCCATGTTCCTTCTGTTCCATCCATGCAGTCGTCAAGCACTTATCCTCCTCCTGCACTAGTCCCTGCTCTTGGCCTGAAGATGCACTTAAGTAGAAAACACACAGAAACCTTTGTCCCCATGAAATAAATTGAAGCTAAGAGAAGGATGGAAGGAGATAATAACAGGCTGTAAACTATGTTGAGAAGTTATATACTTTGCCTCTGTTTTCCTTGGACAAACTAAACCATGGAAGGGTGATGGGGTGGCAGTTTAAAATGAGGAGGTCAAGATCCCCTCCCTGAGCACATGTGAAGGTTCTGGAGCATAGCAGAAGTCATAGAAATCTCAAAGCTTACATCAGGCATTTTGGGGGACAGCCTATAACAACTTCTAATAGGTAGAGCCTTTTGCCAGGAGCCTGAGGAGGAAATTCTTCAGGGCCATTCCTGGCAACTTAGATGAAGAAGCAGAGGCTAATGCCTGAGTTCTCTGTTTTGAGCTGGTATTAAGGGAGAAGAAAAGGCAGACATATCCCTTAACAGGGTGGCTTCCTGACTGGACAAGTTATAGAGGAAGATGAATATGGGCCTCATTTCTTTTCCTCTTTTGCATTGATAGCAGTTAATTTAATTGAGAGGGAACAAAACACAAAATGACAGGGATTGAACCAACAGAGAAATGCCTTTCTCACACATGATCTTTCACACAGGAGTGGTTGGGCTACTCTATATTTTTAAGAGATCCAATCTTCTGTCTTCCCACTTCATTCTTCTATTCTGTGGCTGTCATCCTTTAGGTAGCCTCCGGGTCCAAAGTGGCTGTTGGACCTCTTCTGTCACATTTCACATAGCCTGAATAGGAAAGAGCTCTCCTCTCAGCTGACCTAGTTTTATTAGTCTTGTCAGAAGTTTAGAAGAACAATTTCTATGTCCATGTCACTGATCAGAAGTTTGGGACATCCATGAGACCACACAAGACAGTGCTTGGCAGGCTTGGCAGGGTACTGACCTGCCAGACTCTCAGAAGGAATGTAGGAATGTGGGTTCAAAGGCTTTGAAAAGTTTCCAACAGGGCTCAGAGAAGAGGGTCACAACTAGTCCACTGTACATCCAGCTGGAAAATATTTTTCAAAGCAATTTATTACCCTAAAAAATACAGACATTGGTTGGAGACCAGGTTGAGCCAGAGCAAGACATCATCTCTTTAAAAAAAAAAAAAAAAGGCAGAGGTGGAGCATTATGGTGGAGGGGCTACATCACTGAGTCAACCCTCCTCACAGTTTCAGGTGAGAGTGGAGGGGCTGGATCTTTCCTGAGTGGAGTGTTGGCACAGACAAGCAACACAGTGTGTGCAGCAAAGAGATGAATTGCTGGATTGGAAGTGTAATCCAGAACTATGGTATCTGCCAGAAAAAACTCAGTGCAACAGCTAAAGCCATGCCAGTGGTGGCTGGTGGTGGGCTGCCAATGGCCTGAGGCAGCAGAAATTAATCCCTCCCCAACAAAGGACTTCTATACCCAATTTGTGAGGAGTTTGGGTGTTTTGCAGAGAGTCTGGTAAGGCATGGACTCCAGAGCAGAATTTGGCGACCAAAAGGGGGAGCCATTTGGACCCGGTTTGGAGCATCAGGGGTCCAGGCAACTGGACAGAAATTTGAGGAGAAAGGATTCCGCTTAGGAACTGATTCATTTTGTAATTTTAGAAGTCTTTGTGGCACTGCACTGGAGCGAGAGGGGCAATCAACCCCCTTCCTACTGACTCGGAAAAGTCTTTTGTGTGCAGTGTTGAATCCCTGGGAAGCAGAGGTAACCAGCCCCTCCCCCACAGAAACGGACTGAAAACTCTGTGCCTTGGGGCTAAAGCAGCTGGCGCAAGCAGCAACCAGCCCTTTTCCCACGGAACTTAACAATTTCCAGGGGAAATTTGTGGGGAAACTAGGAGCTGAGTGGAAAACCTGATGAAGCATGGACTCCTGTGCAGAGTTTGGAGGACAGATAGGAGTGCCACCTGGAAAAGGACAGCCAAGGCTGGGTGGCCAGCCAGGAACCAGATATATTGTAAAACTTCTAAAATGGCGTCTCCATGGCACCTCTTCCAGGAGCGTGGAGGGCTCGATCTCACCTGTAGCCAGACACCCTGCATCTGAAGTTGGTTCAAGACACTCCACACTTTCTGTGAACTGTTGTAGGGAGAATTTATGCAACCTACCAGCAAAGATTCCTTTTTTTCTTGTTAAGCTTTTTTGTTTGTTTTGTTTTGTTTTTTCTTTTTATGTTTTAAACTAGGAACCACTCACAGAGCCACCTGCTGTATAGAAAGTATATTGCAACATCAACATATTCCCACTAAAGTGAAATCCTACCCCATTTTCTTACTTATTTTTTTATAGGTGTTACGGTTAAGTCTCTTTATTTTTATTTTTGCTTTGTTTTGTTTTGCATTTTATTGTTAATACTATTCTTCCTTTTTTCTTCTCTCTTCCTCTCCCTCACTTCTTATGGTTGCAGAGAGTGCTTACATCTGCCTAATAGTCTTGTGGGGGGTTTTTGTTTGTTTTCTGTTTTGGTTTTTTATTTGTTTATTTTTTTGGTTTTTTGTTTGTCTGATTTGTTGTTTATTGTTTGTTTTTTGTTTTTTTTATCATTTTATAATTACCATTTTTGTGGTTGTTATTTTTGTTTGGTTGTCTTTTGTTTTGTTTTGTTTTCTGTCAGTTTGTTTACTTGTTTCTGATTGTCTGTGCATCTGTGTGCTTGTGTGTCTGGTAGTATTTTTGTCTGTTTATTTGTTCACTTGGTTTCAATGTGTTTTGTACTTAGCTAAATCCTTGGGTTGGCTATTTTCCCTAACTCCAATTTTCACATTCAGTAAGAATATGGAGGAACAGGCAAGGAGGGCTGACTGGAGCTAGTTTTCAACATAAACTCCAGTTCAGGGGGAGAGATAACTGCCAAAAAGAACCCAATGAAGCTGAAGAAAGAGAGCCAAGCTAAGAGATAGCTAGATAAATGCATGTTTTCCCCACTGAGGCAAGCCACGACTTCAAGAAAACAAATACCAGGTTTAGATTGAGCCCAGGTGGAATATTCTCCAGCTACCATTGAGTGCCTGAGGCAGATAGGCTTCAGCTCCCTCTGCTGGCTGGTCACTGAGTGGAGGAGGCATTGATTTTACTTGGAGTCTGGCAGGCACAAAACCCTGACACACTCGCTTATTGGACAGGACTGGGCCACAGAGTCTGGGTTAACAGAGACTGGTAGTGGAGTTACCAGAGATTGGGGTTACCAGAGTCCAGTGCTGAAGGTCAAGAAAGGAGGGGAAAGAGACATCAGCCTCCTTACTCCAAATTGTCTATCTAGTTGCTGGAGACCCTGTGAGCTTTCCAGCTACAGAGTGGGAACTGATCAGATCAATATGTTTGGATCTCTTGAACTGGGCAAATCAACTGGTGATGAGGGAGAATCTCTGGTGCTCTCTGGATTTTCTCAGGCCTAAATTGAATTCAGGTGAAACATTCTCCAGCTGGCATTGAGTGCCTGAGACAGAAAGGCTTCAGCTCCCTTTACAGGATGGCAACAAAGAGCAGTAACTGAGTGGAGATGACATTGACTCTACTTTGACTCTGGCAGACACAAAGTCCTGCCACACTCGCTTATTGGACAACTGGGTCACAGCCCTGTGGGGTCTCCAGTGATTGGGTGTGACAAAGGTGCAAGGGGGGGAAGGAGACATCAACCTTCCTAGATTAATTTATTTGATGGGTAGGTCCTGACCGCACGGAGCACCAGAGTGAGTCATATGTGAGCTGCCAAAAGATCCCTGCTGTATAGATGCCAGAGACTTTTTGAACTCCCACACTTGAGACCACTGTTGACTGGGATACTTAATTTAGATCTCTTGAATAAGGCCAATCACCCACGAACTACCAAAGTGGTACCGTGGGGGTGTGGCTGTGGGAAGGTGTGGTTTTCTTTTCCCAATCATTGCCTGTGGGGGGTGGGGAGACATAATTGCTGATATTTCTCCACAGCTGAGACTTTAACTCTGAGTAATTGATATTCTAAGGTAGAACAGAGAGCAGCCAAAAACAAGATAGAGATACTCAGCCCCACCACACCAAGCAGACCCCCAGGCTCTCAGAACGTAGCACTATACACATCCTTGAAAAAAACTGTAAGGGAAAGGTACAGACAACAGTCTCAGCCTTTACCCAAAAAGGCTAGTAAAATACTATTCCTGGAGCCCCCAACCCAATTTCCTCTTACCTGCTCACCTAGTCAAACGGAATAAATCCATCATGAAGCAGAATCAACAGAAAAACTCCAGTAATACAAATAACCAGTGTAAATCAACCCACCTAAAGAAGGACGTGGCAGATGCATCTGAAGATCCCACCCATAAACAAATGGCTGAGATGTCAGAAATTAAGTTCAGAATTTGGATAGTAAATAAGATTAACGGAATGGAAAGAGCCAGAACTTCAAGAAATTATTCAAAAGATGTCTCAAGAAATTATTCAAAAGATGTCTCAAGAATTCAATGATTTCAAAGATAAAATGATCAAAGATTTTGAAACATTGAAGCAAGAGATCTTAGCCCTCAAGGATATGAAAAGTACAGTGGAATCCCTCCATAACAGAGTGGAACAGGCAAAAGAAAGAATCTCTGACATTGAAGACAAAGCTTTTGGACAAGCCCAAAAGCACAACAATGAAAAGAAATGGACAGCAAAAACAGATCTTCTCTCAGAGAGCTCTAGGATAATTCAAAGGAAACTAATATTCACCTTATAGGAATCCCTGAAGGTGACAAAGTTGCTTCACAATACACAGAGGCTCTTTTTCATGAAAATATGAAAGAGAACTTTCCAGACATGCCAAGAGATTCTGAAATTCAGATAGCAGATAGTTTCAGAACCCCAGCATGACTCAACCCAAACAAGACATCCCCCAGACACATCATAATTAACTTCACTAAAGTTAATGTGAAAGAGAAAATTCTGAAAGCAGAAAGCAGAAAGCAAACACAAGAAAACCATAACCTATAAGGTGAAGAGTATTAGAATGACTGCAGATCTCCCTGCTGAAACCTTTCAGGCTAGAAGAGCATGGTCATTGACTTCAACCTCCTAAAACAAAGTAACTTCCAATCCAGGATCCTGTATCCAGCTAAACTGAGTTTCATCTATGGTGGAAAAATTAAATACTTTAATGACATTCACATATTGAAGAAATTTGCCATAACTAAACCAACTCTCCAGGAAATTCTCAAACCTATCCTCCATAATGATCTGTGCATCCTTCACCACAAAAGTAAAGTCACCCAGAAACTTTTGATCAAATTCCAACTTCCAAAATGGCAAAAGGATTAAAAATGTCTACTGGACTTTCGAGCAACTTGATGCTCAAAATTTTACCAGGCTTATCAATAACTTCTATCAATGTGAATGGCTTAAATTGTCCTCTAAAGAGGCATAGATTGGCTGATTGGATACAGAAACTCAGACCAGACATCTGCTGTATACAAGAAAATTCTACAAGCAGCTAGAAATAAGCACCAATTGATCTACAAGGGAAGAGCCATTAGGATGATAGCAGACATTTCAATTGAAACTTTCCAAGCCAGAAGAGCATGGTCATACATCTTCAACATCCTTAAACAAAATAAACTTGGCTTTAAAATTGATGGAGAAATCAAATCTTTCACAGATATACAAGCACTGAGGAAATTCATAATAACAAGACTAGCTCTACAGGAAATACTTAGACCTATTCTCAAAATTGAACACCACGATGAACCACCATCAAAGTAAACACCTAGAAGCCAAAGGCTAGAGCTTAGCTTCCACAATGGCACGAAGGATAAAATGGCACAACAAACTATCTCATAATCAGATGAATGGAATTCCACCACACTAATTGATACTCCCAATAAATATCAATGGATTAAATTCCCCACTGAAGAGGCACAGGCTGGCTGATTAGATTTTTAAAAAAAGCCAAGCCATCCATATTCTGTCTCCAGGAGAGATATCTAACCCAGAAGGACAAATCAAGACTCAAGTTTAAGGGATAGAAAACAGTGTTTCAAGCAAATGGAAATCAGAAGAAAGGAGGGGTTGCAATCTTATTCTCAAATACAAGAGGATTCAAATAATTTGAGTTAAGAAAGACACAAATGGACACTTCATACTGGTCAAAGGAACAATACAACAAGAAGACATCTTAATTTTAAACATTTATGCACCTAACTTAAATGCTCCCAGATTTATGAAACAGACCTGAAAAGTCTGAGCAAAAGGATATCCCATAACATCTAAATAGTCAGGGTCTTTAAAACCCCTCTGACAGAACTGGATAGATCTTCTAAACATAAACTAAACAAGGATACAGAGGACTTAAACCTCACCCTAGAAGAAATGGGATTAATATATGTATATAGAACCATCCCAAAGCAAAAGAATATACTTTTTTCTCATCAGCTCATGGCACATACTCCAAAATAGATCATATCCTAGGATACAAATCAAACCTCAGCAAAATTAAAGGAACAGAAATTATACCATGTCTCTTCTTAGACTATAAGTCTATAATGGTGAAGCTCAACTTAACAAAATTGCTCATTCCCACACAGAGTCTTGGGATCTAAACAACCTTATGCTGAATGACAGTTGGGTTCAGGAAGAGATAAAGAATGTGTTAATTTCCTCAAACATAACAACAGTGAAGACTCAGGTTACCTAAACCTCCGGGAAATAGCAAAAGCAGTCCTGAGAGGAAAATTTATTGCAGTAGATGCCTACCTTTGAAAAACAGAAAGTGAATACATCATTACACTTACAATCCCTGTTATGGAATTGGAAAAAGAAGAACCATCTAACACTAAACTCAACAGAAGCAAAGCAATAGTGAAAATTAAATCAGAGATTAGTACAATTGAAAACATAAAAGTCATTCAGAAAATTAATGAAACAAAAAGTTAGTTTTGAAAAACCAAATAAAATTGATAAACTGTTGGCCAAACTAACTAGAAATAGAAAAGTAAAATCTCTAGTAAATTCAATCAGGAATGATAAAGGGAAAATAAAAACATATGCCACAGAGATACAGGAGATTATCTCTGAATACTATAAGAAACTCTATGTCCAGAAATTTGATAGTGTGGAGGAAATGGATCACACCCTCTCCCTAGACTTAATCAAGATGAAATAGATCTTCTGAACAGACCAATTTCCACTGAGATCAAAGAAACAATTTAAAAAAAAATCTCCAAGCAAAAAAATGCCCTGGTCCAGATGGCTTCACATCCGAATTCTACCAAACCTTCAAAGAAGAGCTTATGCTCATACTGCAGCAATTATTTCAAAAACTTGAGGAGGAAGGAATCTTCCCCAACATGTTCTATGAAGCAAACATCACTCTGATACCAAAACCAGTAAAAGATCCAACTAAAAAGGAGAATTACAGACCAAATTTCCCTTGTAAATATACATGCAAAAATTGTCAATAAAATCCTAGTCAATAGATTACAGTTTCTCGTTTAAAAAGTCATATATCATCATCAAGTAGATTTCATCCCAGGGATGCAAGTCTGGTTTAACATATGCAAGTCTGGTTTAACATATGCAAGTCCATAAATGTAATTCACCATTATCAATAGAAACAAAAACAAAGATCATATGATCCTCTCAACAGACACAGAAAAAGTCTTCAGTAAAATTCAACATCCTTTTCTAATTAGAACTCCGAAGAATATAGGCATTGATGGCACATTTCTTAAACTGATCGAAACCATCTAAGAACCCATAGCTAATATTATACTGAATGGACTGAAACTGACAGCTTTTCCACTCAGAACTGGAACAAGACAAGGTTGTCTTCTATCACTACTACTATTCAACATAGTGCTGGAAATTCTAGCCAAGACAATCAGGCAATAGAAAGGAATAAAGGGCATCCAAATGAGGACAGAGGAAGTGAAACTCTCCCTCTTCGCTGACGAGGGAGAACCCCATAGACTCCTTAGAGAAACCCAAAGACTCAACCACAAGACTCCTGAAAGTGATCCAAAAATACAGTAAGATCTCAGGATATAAAATCAATGTCCACAAATCAGTAGCCTTTGTATATGACAATTAACAGCCAAGATGAGAAGCTAATCAAGGACACAATTCCTTTCACAGTAGCATCAAAGAAAATGAAATACCTAGGAATATACATCACAAAAGAAGTGAAGAACCTCTCTAAAGAAAACTATGAAACCCTAAGAAAAGAAATAGCTGAAGATATTAACAAATGGAAGAACATACCATGCTCATGGCTGGGAAGAATCAACATTGTTAAAATGTGAACACTTCACAAAGCAATCTACACATTCAATGCCATGACTATTAAAACACCAACATCATACTTTCAAGACTTGGAAAAAGTAATTCTTCATTTTCTATGGAACCAAAATAAAAACCCACATAGCCAGGGAAATTCTTAGTAATAAAAACAAAGTCAGGGGCATCAGCATACCAGACTTTAGACTGTATGACAGGCCATAGTGATCAAAACAGCATGGTATTGGCACAAAATAGAAACACAGACATCTGAAACTGAATAGAAGATCAAGAGATGAAACTAATATCTTATAGCCACCTAATCTTTGAAAAACCAAACAAGAACATACACTGGGAGAAAGAATCCCTATTCAATAAATGGAGACTTCATATCTTTTATGTTTACCTGGATTGAGCTGGAACATATTCTTCTTAGTAAAGTATCTCAAGAATGGAAAAAAAAATTATCCAATGTACTCAATACAAATCAATATATAACCACCTACACACTCATACGAATGGCAAAACATAACTATAGTCCAGAAAGTAGAAGCAAAGAGGAGAGAGGGGGAGAGGAGAGGGGATGTGAGAGGAGGGAAGGTGTTTGGGAGATTTCACCTAATTTGCATGATGAAATGGTACATTTCAAAATTATTAAGAAATAAGTATAATTGTGATGGATATGTTACTAACTTCAATGTAAGCATTTCACATTGTATATTGAACCAGTACCCTGAACCCCATAAATGCATCAATGTACAAAGTTATGATTTAATAAAAAATAAATAAAAGCACCCTTAGTTAATCTTAAAGAAAAAAAAAGTGAGTCATGTCAACTTTTTGGTTCCCCAGTGTATATAAATGTTATGTTTCCACGATATGGTAGTTTATTAAGCGTGCAGTACCATCATGTCTAAAACACAATTCCTGCAAATTCCCCAAGGAGTTCTACACACAGCTTGAGGGTTTTCAATAACTGAGTGGATGAGAGGAAGGCAAAAAAAGAGGGGCACTTACATGGCAAAACCCACTTACAAGTGCTTGCTTCAGCCTAAACCGGTCCTATGGCCCAGGGACCACCCCAGGACCAACACAGGGACATCGCTGACCCCCTGCTCAGCTAGGCACCTCTTTCAAGTACAGAGGAGAGAGTTACTGGGAAAAAGTATGCCCAAATCCACAGCCCGCTACAAGGCCATGCCTAGCATGTAGGCAGTTGGGGCACTAGAGAATGGATTGTCTTACCCAGAATTAGCCCTTTGGGTAGAGGCTGCTCCCAAACGAGCCCCTGGCTGCCTCAAGTGGAAATTTTCTCTTAGCCATGACTGAAGATTAACAAGGCTCAAACTCCTCAGCCCCCACATTCGGTGGGTCCCCAGAGCCCCAGGTAAATGGGACCGTTTCAGGGAAGACCATCTCTTTCCTGTTAGACATTGGGGTGAGCTTCTCTGTTTCAACCAAATTTTCTGGTCTCCTTCTGCCGTCTGCCATTACTGTCACAGGAATGAAAGGCATCTAAGAAAAACCTCTCTGAACCCCTCCCTTGACCTGCTCTTTCAAAAATTTAACCTTCATGCATGTAATTATCCTTAGCTGTCCAGTCCCACTGCTTGGACAAGATATACTACACAAATTAGGTGCAACTCTCTGCCTCACCCACCTTGGCTCTAGTAGACCTTATCTATTCTGATGCCAAGGTGACCTGAAGCCCACAAATTTACCTTCCAGTAAATTTGCTATCTATCACTCACTATCCAGCTCACTATCATGACCTCCCATAACCTCCCCTATATGTTTAGCCATAAAGCATTATCTATTTCAGACTCACACCTACAGACCCTATATGCCACTGTTATCGATCCTCTTATAACTCTAAAATGTGCCCACCCCTCAACATAGCCACTCTAATTCCACCAAAACCCTTGCACTCAGATCTCACCACAGATGAACATAACTGGAGAGACATCATTAGTTACTTCCAGATTGTATTTCATCATCTTGCAACCCAACACATCCCCATGGCACCAGATTGGTTTATCAGTGGTAGTGCATCTAAAACGCCATTAGGATCAATAGGTTATTCTATCATTGTAGAATTTCATCATGACTTAAAATGTCATACCCCACCTACCTCAAAGTCATTGAAGCCTGACATCTCCCCCTCCCTGAGACCACTTCTCAATAGGCAAAACTTATTGCTTTAATCTGTGCTCTCACACTAGTCACCAACATGGAGATCAACATATATACAGATTCCAGATATGCCTACATCTTACACTCAAATGCCCAAATCTGGACTGAAAGAGAGCTCTTAACCACAAAACACTCCCCCATAATTAATGTCAAACTAATTTCAGGCCTTTTAGAGGCTACCCTCTGACCAAAAAAGTAGCCGTCATCCACTATGAAGGCCACCAGACTGATCAAGGATATATTTCTTCAGCTAATAAAGTAGACAAAAGGGCAGAAGAAGCAACTGCTAGCCACCCTCTTCCCAATACCTTTCCCCCTTATTCTCCATCATACAACTATTCTCAATATGAGCATTCCTTATACTCCTCTTCAGGAGTGAAGCAACACTTCACTTCCCTTACTGATACCAAAATGGAAGGCTCCTACTTCCAGATACAGAGGAAAGAAGTTTTTAGAAGACACCCTTAATATAGTACATTGTACCCCTTTTCCCCTTGAACAATTATTACAGACACACATCCAACTCACTCTGAACATACATTGCCTTTTATGAGAAATCATACTCTGTCAAAAAACCACTCCTCAGCATAACCTACACCTCCCCTCACCCCCATTTCCCACCTCATCAGTTCAGAAGACAGCTTCCCAGAGAGGATTAGCAGATAGATCTTAGTCATATGCTGGAAGTTAGAAAATTCAAATTTCTCCTTGTTTTTTTTTTTTGAGACAGAGCCTCAAGCTCTCACCCCGAGTAGAGTACCATGGCATCACAGCTCACAGCAACCTCCAACTCGTGGGCTCAAGTGATTCTCCTGCCTCAGCCTCCCAAGTAGCTGGGACTACAGGCGCCCACCACAATGCCTGGCTATTTTTTGGTTGTTGCCATCATTGTTATTTGGCAGGACTGGGCTAGATTCGAACCCGTCAGCTCAAGTGTATGTGGCTGGCTCCTTAGTCACTTGAGCCACAGGTGCCGAGCCAATTTCTCCTTGTATTAACAGACACATTCTCAGGTTGGGTTGAGCCTTTCCTACAACTAACAAAAAATCCTGCACAGTAGCTAAGATACTAACAAATGAAAGAAAAGGAATCTACAGGTTTTATGTTAATTGAGAAAGTTGGAGGCAAATCCAGTAGGGAGGATTTTCCAGCTTTGGGGTTCCTTCCTCCATACAGTTAGATAATGGCAAAGAGTTAATTTTGGAAATAACCCAGGAAATAGTCAGAGTCATCCAACCTCAATCCTCAGGAAAGGTTGAGAAAATGAATTCTCAAAACTTCTAGAAGGGAGTTCTAAAAACTGCCTTTACTAAACTAGTGCATTAGTGGCTAGATTAGTAAAGGCAGTTTTTAGAATCCCCTTCTAGAATCCTCCTTCAGCTGAGGTCTATGTAGGAATGGTGGCTGGGATGGCTTAATCTGTTAATTGAGAAAGGTGGCAGCAAATCCAGTAGGGAGATCTCAGCCTTCTTTCATAACAGGTAAGGAAGTTAGCTGGTAAAGACAGAATGGTGTTGAGGTATGTGAGAAGGTCTCGGCCAAAACAGATAGTAAGCAGAAAGAGAGAATAAAAAGATTTAAAATGTTCCCTGTAGCCATAGCTTCTGCCTTAGGCCAGCAAAAACTGATAAATCTAGGTTGTGTGACAGGTACCACATGAGGTCCTTGTTCAGGTTACAGAGGATTAGCTCAAACTGTTGCATATTCAAAGGTCTATCAGCTTAAGTGTAGCTTAAGAGGGCCTATAGAGTGAAAGAAGAGAAATCTACAGGTTTTATGATTGGAATGGGAGATTCTGGTTTAGAGACTTTTCTTTAGGGATGCTAAGTGATACCAGGGTTTCTTTCCTTTTAGTTTAATTGCTGCTGGGGTTGTTAGGGTGACTGCAAAAGGTCCTTCCCATCTGGGTTTAGGGGATCAGGGAATGAAGATGGTGATTTTAGAAGGACTCTGGACTTAAGCTCTGAGGTAGATTTGGGGTAGGGGCTGGAAGCCTATTGACAGAGAAGGCTCCAACTGTCTATAGAATTGGGCTTATTAAGACAGTTGTGGGTTAGAGGGTTGAGGGTAGGTGTGTCTCCTGTAGGTTTCGGCCATACATCAGTTCAAATGGACTGATCAGGAGGGGTTTTCTTGGGAGTGCTCTTATTTTTATAGCATTACAGGGAGTAGGATACCCAATCTTTTTGTGTATTAGTGGCTAGTTAGTAAAGGCAGTTTTTATAATCTCCTTAGAATCCTCCTTTTTAGGAATCCATTTCACTGAAATTGTTCACAACCTAGGAAGAGGCCCTCTCATAGAAGATGTTAGTGTAGGAGGATTCATTCTAGGATTACAAAAGACCTACAAACCCTAAGACCAGAGCAAAGAACTACCAAAGAACCATTCCAGAACAAGCATATCCTTAGCCTTTCAGGCTCCTCTTTGTATCCACGACCCATCCTTTACCAGTGGCAAGCCTGTAGGGATTGTCCATCTCTCACACAATCAGTCTACCATAAATCTAGGGATACCCTCTAATTATAGAACTTCAACTACTTCTACTACATGTCAAAAAATCTGGTCCAATGACATCCCACCCTTCTCCAGTAACATCTTCATCAGGAACTTCTCATACTGCTCAGGACAGGGACAGAGACCAATCTCATCCACCTCTAACTCAAAAGTTTGTGGGCCCCCACTAGGGACATCACAATAGATTGGTCACTGTATCATCTTTAAAAAATTCCACCCAACACTTTTTTTTTGACAGTAGCACCTTAGCTGTCCTTTCTGAAGTACCTTATACAGCCCCTAGTTTCAAACTTTTGGCCACAGCTGTACTAGGCTTTAGTCTCCGTGTCTGGAGGAAACCCACTTCATGCCCTACATGGACTAAAATACTTTTCATCCCTCTATCAACCTTCCAACTCACTCCTTGCATTGACTATTCAGAAGGAGGCTTTTACATTCATGGATAATCAGTTTATACCTATCTACCCATGAACTGGAATGGCACCTGCACATTAGCTTACCTCTTCCCAATCATTAATTTTTCTTACCCCAGGAACTCTCATCCCCACCTCTGTCATCACACATACAGGGCAGAGCAGGCATTACAACTTATCCCCCTGACCAGTGCCCTAGGCACTCTTACAGTTATAAGGATGGGAGTCACTGGCCTTGGAGTCTCCCTAGCTGAATCTTCACAACTCTCAAAAGTATGTCTTGCCAGCATAAAAGAAATTTCAGATTAGCTTAAAAATCTCCAGGATTTGACTCTCCAGCAGCAATAGTCCTCTAGAACCAGCATGGCTTAGACTTGTTTACCACCACTTGTGGAGACCTCTGTGTCCTTCTCCCAAACAATGCTGTTTTTCATCAGTAAGTTAGGGCTAGTCAGGGATGGGGTTTTCAGGCTCCAAAAGCAAGCAGAATATCTAACCCATGAATGCCTCTCACCATACCCACTTTATCAATGGTTAGCACTTTTTTTAGTATCCCTCCCACCGGCATATTTTTTCTCTTTTATTTACCCCTGTCTAATAATAAATCTTTTCCAGTGCTTCTTGAAAAACCACATCACTGCTATTTCTTGAGCCACCACTTCAGAGCAAGTAGCCTCAACCCACCTCCTTAATGACCTCAGAAAGAAGCAGTGGCCCCTCTCAGCATAAAGCACTGAGTATGAACTTGTGGCCCCTGAACATTATCAAGAATTAGAGCTGGAATACAAGATGGTGCTGGGAATGAGAGAGGTAAACTACTGAGAGATGGCACTCCATGCAGGCCCTCTTCACAGCACTGGGTTTTGATTTGTAGAGGAGGGACTGTATCTCAGAAATTAGCCCAACCAGCCCCTTTACAGGGGAAGGGCCATATCTCAGAGATCAGCCCAACCAGCTCCTTTGTAGAGGAATGGCTGTATCTCAGAGATCTTCCCAACTAATCCCTTTATAGGGGAGGGGCCATATTTTTGGAGATCAGCTCTACCAGGTCCCAAAAGATAAGAAAACAAAAAACAAAAAAAACCTTCTATTCCAAATGGGATTTTCTACCTTAACAGGCTAAACCCCATCCCAGCGCCTCCCCAAGTCTACTCCAAATAGGTTTTCCCATCTAAACAGGCTTTATAACTAGATGGATTAGTAAAGGAAGCTGCCTTTCACCCAGGTGGAAGGCCCCTCCCAGGTTTATCTGAATAAACCTGTCCTGGTCATTGAGCTGCACTCTCTGTGTCTATTCTTTCTTTACCCCCCTCTATGCTATTCCTCTCCTTACACCATGAAATCTTAAAAAGAAATGCTGGAAGTCAAAAGCATTGTAACAAATGAATAATACCTTTGGTGGACTCATTAGTAGACAGAACACAGTTAAGGAAATAATCTCTGCCTTTGAGGATATAATAGAAAATTCTCTTCCCAAACTGAAAACCAAAGACAAAACACACTGAGAAGGCTCGGCACCTGTAGCTCAACCGGCTAAGGCGCCAGCCACGAACACCTAAGGTGGCAGGTTCAAATCCAGCCCAGACCCGCCAAACAACAATAATGGCTGCAAACAAAAAAAAAATAGCCAGGCGTTGTGGTGGGCGCCTGTGGTCCCAGCTACGTGGGAGGCGGAGGCAGGAGACTCACTTGAGCCCAGGAGTTGGAGGTTGCTGTGAGTTGTAATGCCACAGCACTCTACCCAAGGGGACAGCTTGAGGCTGTGTCTAAAAAAAAAAAAAAAACATACTAAGAAAACTACATCCAAGACTTGTGGGACAGTTACAAATAATATAATGTATACACAATGGAATGCCAGAAGAAAAGAAGGAAAAAAGAACAGAAAAAATATTTAAAGTAAAAATAACTGAGAATTTCCTCAAATTAATTTAAAAATAATAATTTCAGAAAGACTATGGATTTTGGAAGTTCAGAAAACACTGGAAGATAAATGCCAAAAGAACTACATTTAGACATATAATATTTAAACTTCAGAAAATAAAAAAGAAAATTCTTTAGAAGAGACAGAAAAAAAATTACCTTTCACAAAGCAATATTTTTCAGCCTTTTTGAGCTCCCAGCACACATGAACCTATTGTTAATCTTCCATGGCACACTTTTAAACTATGTTGATTAAAACAAGAGTAAAAGAGTAAAAATAAAAAACCCACCATGCTTTGAATTGATTTCAAATATGATTTAATTAATTATCTTTAAATTTTTCCCTATATCCCACTGTGCCTCAGCACACTTGTCAAAAATCACTGCAACAGAGGAACAAGGATAAGAATTACATCTGACTTCTCCTTAGAAACCATGCAAGCATGAAAAGTGGAATGAAATACATAAAGATGGAGAGAAAAAAATGCCAACCCAGAATTCTGTACCCTATGTTATGATCAATTGTGCCATATAACAATACCTAATCATGAGAGTAATATGTCATCATATTCAAAGGTTCCCCTGGGATTTGGACAACTTTGGGGGTATAGTTAAAAATCCTGCCTGCCACACAGACATATGCACCATTAAAAAATATACACACATAAAGCAGCTTTCAAATATATAGAATTCTTTTGAATTTTAAATAATGAAATATTAGCGAATATTTATTAGATTCATTGTGTGTGCATGAGGTTTCTCTGTGCATTTTAAATCTATCAGCTCATTTATCTCCACTAAACAGATGCTATTATGAACCCACTTTACAGATGAACAAATTGGCAGAGAGATATTCACTAACTTGCCTAAAGAATCAATAAAGAGAGAAAGCAAGAATAAAAGCCTGGTGATCCACCTCTAAAGACCACTCTTAGCAATATAAAATAACATGTGAAAATACTTTGTACAGTGCCTGGATCATAGCAAAGATTGATTAAACAGTACTTTTAGTGGATACCTTTCCTTTCTGTTTTTACCTTAAGTTTGATCTTAAACTTAAGTGACTTCATTTTTGCTTTGGAAACTATATCTAATGTAACATAACAGTTCATGCTATTTATTTATAACTATTTATACTTGCTTACAACAAAGATGATGCTTTTTATCTACCTATTTCTTTCCAGTCTATCAAACACACTTGTATGTGCAGTAGAACCTTCATAGTTGACCACCTCCTAAAGTTGACCTAATTTTCATAGATTGGACAAGTACCAGATGTACATACACTAGGCCTATTTCCTAATACTGACTATCTCTGTATGTTTGTTATAGTCCCTTGAGTGGTCAACATACAGAGGTTCTGTATTTGTCTTATTTATTCAATATTCATAATGACCCTAGCATAATTATTCACGCATAGAATCTAATAAAGCCTTTAAGAGTCTTGAATAATTATCTTTATTTTATAAAAACTCAGTAAGTTCCTATGTTAAGAAATAACTGAGGGGGCGGAGCCAAGATGGCGAACTGCAGCCAGCTTTTTACAGACGCTCCCGTCCAGAAGGAGGCTGAAAAGACAGAAGCTTAGCAAATTAGCTGATGGTTTGGAGCAGAGACAACAGAGAAGACTGAAGAGCGTACTTCAACCTTGCTGAGGCGAGCTGTGACCCCAAAAAGACAACGAAAAGGTACAGAATCCACCACCAAGCGGACGGGAGTCCCCTCCCCCACAACAAGGGCTCGCGCAGTTTACTCCCTGCA